>PYXC01001629.1:5000-17500 GCA_015244755.2 Tenualosa ilisha
GGCTCTGTTATGTAAAACCAGTAAAATGTTTTCCTGTTCTACCAATGGTCCTCACCAGACTTTCTGCAGGTTGTATCCTGTAGTCTAAGAGTATGGCAGTATGCCATTTCAGTGGGTTTACTATATTTTGTAATTTACAGTATTCTGTATTGTATTATATTTTGGAACAGTACATACAGTGTGTGTACTAGTGTACCATGTGACCTTGTCTCCTGTTCCTGCATGCTGCACTGCATAAAGGTCAGGGGTCATTCCATGGGCATTACATCATCCGAGGTCATTTAATGTCCCTCAACAAAAAGTATTAATTCTAAATTACAATACAATACAGTAAACAGGGCAGCTGTAAATAGAGTTGAATGTAGATTGATTGAACATATTGCATTGAATTACTTTCCGGTGTTGACTTCACTGTTTTGATACAGCAGTTAACTGTTGTCTGCCAAACTTGCTGTAGTTGTACGTATTTGTTTGGAGGTGAACATTGACTTGGAGAAGTACCCATGAATTTCAGATGAAGTGGTGACCGAAAGCATTTGTCCTAAAGCAATGCAAAAAAAAGACTGTTTGGCCCCCATAGTCTCTGGTTGTTGTGAAAGTGTTTTGAAAAGAGTTTTGAAAAAGTTGACACTGCATTGAGACAAGTGTGAAAATGATTGACCAAAACTGAAAAGTGAGGAAGGGCAGAAGTTTGAGGACTGCTGTTCAAACTATAGAATATACACCAGCGCCCTCTTGTGGACTCGTCTGCTTGCGTGTGTTGGTATTTCACAATTAAAGGAACACGCCACTATTTTGCGAAATTAACTCATTTGCCATCTTCCGTGGAGTTAGACAACTGAGAATGGCCTTTCTTGCTTCCATGCAGCCGTTGTCCCGGCACTGCTTCGTGCTTAGTTCCACTGGATCCTTGGGATCGCAGTACTCCCAAAAGTGACCACCGAACTCAATATGTTTCCTATTTAAAAGTTGCTATTCTAAGCTATTCTAAGTTAAAGCACAAGCCTCGGACTGGGACAATGGCTGCATGGAAGCAAGAAAGATATAATACGCAATTGTTAATTTCCCCAAATAGTTGGAAGCCTTTAAGCCCTCCTCTCCTCCTATCCACTGTTTCAGGTGTGTGTGTGTGTGTGTGTGTGATAAAAAGAGGGGAGAGAGAGAGAGAGAGAAAATCTCCATGGTACAAATATAAAGCCCAGCTCATCATGCGCAAATCACGCACAGCCAGCGTGTATTGTTGTAAACCAGTTTATTGTCAATATACAGACGTGGCCAAAAGTTTAACCATTTCAGGTTTTGTAATGGTGATTCATATTGCTTTCTGGAGTGATCAGATGGATCTACCACCTAATTGTTTTCAAGTGGTTTCATTAGCATAAAACAGTCAATGTAACAAAAAACACAATTGGCACGGTATTTTGCGGGTGACAGATTATCAATTAATATATTTAATCGAATATACATTCTGACCATATCACCAGCACGGATGATACGTGTTATTTCAACTCACGTTCATTTGTATTGGTTGCAAACTGATTTCAGTGCAGAATTGCATTAAATCATGTTTTTGATGTGATTACTGGCATCCCCCCAAAAACGTGAAATGAAATGCTTATATACCAGTGTGTGGACAAAGGATTTGTGTCCTCCAGCTTTCTGCCACGACAGTGAACTGTACCGCCGTTTTGATCTGACCGCAACCAGCAGCGCAGTCCGGAAAGACAAGCACGTCACGAGAGCGCGTCATGTCGCTTGATTAGGTGAGAATTTACAGTAGACTACAGTGTCACTACCGGTGCAGACCGCAGGTGTTTGACGAACTTACCGAGGATAGACTAAAAGTATAGAAACTAATAAGTATGCCTCGCAAGTGGAAGATGGGGGAACTCCGTGAAGTTGGTCATGAGTTTGTGAATTACTTGGATGAAACGGATAGAAGATCGCTTCCATTTGAAAGAGAGGATTTGAAAAATATTTACAATGAATTCAGAAGCAGGTGAGCACTCGTCCTGACTGAACAGTTACAGAATGTCACTCACATAACTCGTGCTGTTCCTGGCTTACAAAGTGGGCCTACTCTTTAATATAACATTCTTTATTTCGTTTTCTCTCAGGGGTTCTCCAAATTTTGCAAGAGTTCTATATGCGGCTAAGCGCTCTGGACTCATCCGTGGATGCGGTGGCGTATTCCTAGCGGACACGCAGGTGAGAACATTATATTACACATGGGCACGGATATGCTATCAAGCTAGAAGTGCTGTCATGGTGACCAAAGTCGACAGCACAGTTAAGTTTCATTTCAGCGCTGGTCTTGAGGAGAAACACAACAGAAACTGACTACACTATCTGGGCAGTATTAATATGCGTCTACTGTGATGCAGTGTAATGCAACAGGTTCTGCATATCCGCATTCACATTCCTGTAGTCCTGTGTGGGCCTAGCGTGTACCATGAAAGTAGGTCTACCGGTACACCTGCACTGCGCAAATACTAATAGGCCTATAGGTACCTGCAAAAACTCATACTAATTTATATCTCACGATTTAGATTGTTTCTTGGTCCTTTTTTGAGTTTTAGTTACACTGCCTTTAGTTCCTACACAATGTACTAAAGTGAGACTACATCAAGAGTCTCCAACAGGTAGCTCTCCACCTGCTTCAAAGTAGCTCTCCAAAGGGTCAAAGAAAATGTTTGAAGAAAATCTCATAACATAATAAAGGCATCAATAAAGCTCAGACAATATTTTTTCCCCACAAATATACATGATGCTTTTTCCAACAATGTTCATCACAGCCTTGTAAGGTGAGAAAATAACGCCAAAAAAACAATTTTTAAGACTAGTAGCCTACAATACTCACCTCTTATGATGATCCCTCCTATTGTGTTCTGCTCAGATTTGACTGAAATCACATTTTTTTTTCTCTTAATAATGTACTGAGATCTGAAGATAAAGGCATTGGCCTTTTGATTGCCTGACAACTTCTGTCAGTTCTTCCCACACATTGACTAAATCTCACCATTTTACTGTAAACAAAAACATTTTTAAAAAGTTCCGGACCATAAAAAATATAAAGTTTTTGGCTTTCATTTGTGCTCCATGGACCAGTTCAAAGCCTTAATCATGTGAGCCCCGTCCCAAAGCGTTGTTGTTCCTGTGCTCTGTGTTAGGTGAAGCTGTATGACCAGTGGACTATGATGTCCTCTGCATCCAGAGGATCCAATCCCACTAATCAGGTCGTCTTGAGGCAGCAGGAGCTCAGCGTGGAGGTGGTTGATCTGCGCTTCCTTCTCACGCAGGACAGGTGAGGGTGTGTGAGACAGAACAGCACAGCACAGGACAGGTGATAACTAGGGGGACAGGGTTGGACATAACAGGTGAGGATGTGTGAGACAGGACAGCATTACAGATGAAAACACATACACACACATACGCACACTCACCCCCCCCATGCACATACTCTCCTCCACACACACTCTCACACTTACCTGCTGCTGCCATCTAATGCCCTTTTGGCTTTGTGTGTTCCAGGGCAGAGCTGGTGGCAGATAAGTACGGCATCAGGATCACGTCCAGTGGCGCCGTCGATGGCATCGTCCACTGGAGCATGCGGACAGAGGTGTGTGTGTGTGTGCCTTGATCTACATTTACATTTATGCATTTAGCAGACGCTTTTATCCAAAGCGACTTACAACTTGTCAACTATCAATTGTTCAGGGCCAGTCTCCCCTAGAGCAACTTAGGGTTAAGTGCCTTGCTTAAGGGCACAACGGTGGCAGCTGGGATTCAAACCCACAACTTTTCAGGCTACTTGCACACTAGCCAGGTTCCTTAACCACTACTCTACCACCGCCCTGATCAGAGCATAAAGTATTACAAAATACAACAGATTAAATCAGTTAAATCAACAAGTTCATCAGTATGTGTATTGACAGTAAGCATACATGACATTATGGTAACAAGAGCAAAAAGTAACAAGTCTGTATCACAAGTCTGTATCACAAGTCTGTATTACAAGTCTGTATCACAAGTCTGTAGTCTGTGCAGTGACGTTCTCTCAGGTCTGTAGTCTGTGCAGTGACGTTCTCTCAGGTCTGTAGTCTGTTCAGTGTTGTTCTCTCAGGTCTGGAGTCTGTGCAGTGACGTTCTCTCAGGTCTGTAGTCTGTGCAGTGACGTTCTCTCAGGTCTGTAGTCTGTTCAGTGTTGTTCTCTCAGGTCTGGAGTCTGTGCAGTGACGTTCTCTCAGGTCTGTAGTCTGTGCAGTGATGTTTTCTCAGGTCTGTAGTCTGTGCAGTGTTGTTCTCTCAGGTCTGTAGTCTGTTCAGTGTTGTTCTCTCAGGTCTGGAGTCTGTGCAGGGACGTTCTCTCATCATTCTGCCCTCCCCTGGCTCCAGGTCTGTGTGATGAGGCTATGTGTAGAGAACACAGCAACCACAACCATGGCCTTCACTCGCTGCTCCCTCCTCTACGGGGCGCTGTGCTTCAGCCTAGTGGAATCTCCCAGGGCCCCCTGTGACCAACCTCTGCTGCTGCAGCCAGGCAAGACTGTGTGTGTGTGTGTGTGTGTGTGTGTGTGTGTGTGTGTGTGTGTGTGTGGGTGGGTGGGTGGGCTCAGTGGACAGGTACAGATACAGAATAGATAGAGTTGGAATCATGTCATCATTGTGCTTAACACTCTGTAACACCCTGTAACACCCTGTAACCCTGTAAACAGCTTGTGGCACCTTTGCATGGGCGAGAGAGAATAATTCTGATTGAATGGAACAAGTGAAGAATATTCCGGCAGGATATTCATTTAACCCATAGTCCTGCTGTTTGAGGTCACACAGTGCTATCAATAGGACCCAGGTCTAGACACGAGCCATAGGCCCTGAGTAGCTCTTCTCCCAGGTTTGGTTGGGCCAGTCACAACGCTATGTCTTTGTAGAGAGTCTCCTTATTACTCACAGCACTTAGCATGCTTGTATTACAGGGCTGTGAGTGCACTTACTCTGAATCACCACTTTAAGCCAAATTATCAGTCACCTTTCATCTTTTAACACACAGTTACTGTGTGATGAGGCAAAAGAGGGTGCTGAAAAGGCCTTCATTCACCCCACAATGAGCCATTAAAACCATCAAAGAGGCTGATAAATTAAAGGAGAAATCTGGTGTGATTCGGTCCGTTGCCCTGTTGTTCAAGGTCAGTGAATGCTGTCTGTAGGAAAAGGAACCAGAAAATTTGATGCAACATAGACCAAAAAAAGAACTGATAATTAATGTTAACTGAATGGGGCATAGTAAAATGAAACTGAAAGTAAGTCACTGTGCCCCATTCACTTAGTGTTAGTTGACGGTTCTCTGTTCGGTCTATGTTGTGTCAAATGTTCTCGTTCTTTTTCCTACCGACTGCACTTGGTGACCCGTAACAACAGGGCTACAGATTTCTCCTTTAACCTAAAAGCAGTTTAATATGAGTCGCTGTTTCCTCCACCCCTCTAACCCCACCCCACCCCCAGGAGCTCGTCAGGAGGTCAGCGTCCGTCTGCGGGCAGAGCAGGTGGGCTGCTACCAGGAGGCTCTGGCTTTTGAGTTTAAGAGTCAGGAACCCGACTCCAAATCCTTCCACATTGTGCGCTTCCTGGAGGTGGAGCGAGGTAGCGACCTGATGGAGAGTCTGGCTCCGACCGCCCCATACACACCACCTGTTCAGATGGGTGTCAACAGGGTGGAGCGCTTCATCGTGGAGGATGGAGAGAAACCAGAGTAGTAAGATCCTCAACACAGACATAGACAGATGCATACGCACACACACACACACAATCTCCATAATCTCTATTGCTGCTGCTGCACTTGTTAACATGCACAAACCCCATGGAGTTCTGCCCCTGGCCGGAGGAGTCAGGCTGTGGGTAGCTGTTGCTATATATTTGCTACTAGTGAGCTGATAATCCAGCTTCCTGGAATACTTCAGAGACTTGAACCTGAAGTAAACAATTTAATCCCACTGGAGATAACTGAGAGCTCAAAAACAAAAAACATCTCCTCTCCTCCTCCCCTTCTCTTTTTCCCCTCCTCTTTCTCTCCTCTCGCTCTCCTCTTATCTCCGCTTGCACTGATCTCTTCTACCCTCCCCTCCCTTCCCCTCCTCTTTTCTACCTTCACCTCTCCCCTCCTCTTCTCCTCTCCTCCTCCCTTTCTCCTCTCCTCTTCCCCTCCCCTTCTATCCTCACCTCTCCTCCTATCGTCTCTCCTCCACTTATCTCTCCACTCCCTTCTTCCCTCCTCTCACCCCCCTTTTCTCCCCTCACTGCCCTTTTTTCCTCCCCCTCTCCTCTCCTTTATCCCCCTCTCCCCTCCTCCCTCCTCTCCTCCCATCCAGTCTGCACACCTCAGGGCTCGTTTGGGAGAGGCCTCTAGAGGAGCACCGTGTCCCTCCTTACGTTGGAGACCTCATCAGGTTCTTGCCCAAAGACAGATGCTCAGCCTCCATGAAAGACAAGCTCTTGGAGCAGAAGTAAGCAGAAGCTCACTCTCTGCTTCCCCTCCACCCCAGAAACACCCCACATCAAATATGTCCTAGATCATCTGGTGAAAGGAGGCTGTTATTATTCAGCTTGTATTGTACTGAGTTGATTTTCCGTGTCACTGAGTCCCTGTTGGTATTGTTGAGAATTGTTTGTTCACTTGTTGTTGTTGTCTGTTATCAGAGCGCTACTTGAGTCTCCACTGAGCTTTGAGAACTACACAGCACGCTTCCAGCTCCTGTTGTACCTGGAGGAGAATCAGATGCAGGTGGACATCCGGGCGTACGACATGAAGGATGCAGAAATGGTCCGAGACTACTACAACAAGAAGCTCCTGGTGCTCAAGGTACCAGATGAGAACACTGCTGCAGCACCACTGCAGAGCATCTGATACAGAACGGTTGGCACTGGACCTGTGTGTGTATGTGTGTGTGTGCTTACATGTGTGTGCGATTCTGTGGCTGCAAAGGTGCTTGGTGTTGCGGAGAACCGTCCCTCAGTGCTCAGAGGAGACCACCTGCTGGTCATCAAGACTCAAGATCGCCACCTACAGCCCTGTCGCAAGCACAAGGGCTACGTCCATCAGGTGGAACTGGACCAAGTGAAACTGGGCTTTGGAACAAAGTAAGGTTAAATTTTTTTTACACACACAATATACACAAAATCTTTACACACCTAATTTATGAAAATTCCCACTCATATCTTCAAAACTATACATTTTTACACACGGAACATTTATTACCTCCGCCACGGAGGTTGTGTTTGTTTTTGTCTCTGTTTTTGCCAGCGTTTGTCAGTTTGTCTGTCTCTCTGCGAAATGCAGTACTTTTCAGCTAAACTTGAAAAGAGCTGCACGGATTTGGATGAAATTTTTGGACAACAAGAGGGTATTGATGATTAAGTCTGGGTGGTGATCCAGAACACCATCTGGAATTTGTATTGTGTCAGTGACCCTACTGCCTTGCCAGTGATCTGCACTTTCTAAGCTTTTCTAGTTGGCTTTTTAATATGAGATTTTGATGGACTGTTGGGTTTTGAATGCAGTGTTTCATTCCGAAGGAGTTTTACATTTTGGAGATTTTTTAAAGGATGTGTATGCAGTTGGAAAAAAAATGTTGTTTGTTTTTTTTTTATTTGTAAAATACTCTCTCTATTTGCATCACTTGTGAACTACCTCAAATCTCCCCCCATGTTCCAGTCTGCTCTCTGGCTTCGTGGACCGCATGACCTTTGATGTGGAGTTCACTGTGAACCGTCTCCCTGTGAGGCTCCAACACAGAGCTGTGGAACTTGCTAAGGAACACCAACTACGTCACCTGCTCTTCCCGACGGGGGCAAAGGTCACCGAGCCTCCTGAACTACCCCAGCTGAGGTCAGGGATCGCTCTCTGTCTGTTTTATACTGGCCTGCTGTTAGAGGTCTGAGAATGCTGTCGTCAGGAAAAGACAAGACGAAAAACTTTGGTGCAATGTAGATTGAGTAGTGAAACAGCACCTAACACTAATTAATGAGGGTCCTACCTAACGCTAATTAATGAGGACCCTTCCTAACGCTAATTAATGAGGGCCCTACATAATGCTAATTAATGAGGGTCCTACCTAACACTAATTCTTGAGGGCCTACCTAACGCTAATTAATGAGGGCCCTACATAACACTAATTAATGAGGGCCTTTCCTAATGCTAATTAATGAGGGCCCTACATAATGCTAATTAATGAGGGCCCTTTCTAACGCTAATTAATGAGGGCCCTACATAATGCTAATTAATGAGGGCCCTACATAATGCTAATTAATGAGGGCCCTACCTAACACTAATTCATGAGGGCCTACCTAACGCTAATTAATGAGGGCCCTACCTAACGCTAATTAATGAGGGCCCTACCTAACACTAATTCATGAGGGCCCTACATAACGCTAATTATAGAGGGGCCTACATAATGCTAATTAATGAGGGCCCTACCTAACACTAATTTATGAGGGCCCTACATAACGCTAATTAATGAGGGCCCTACCTGACACTAATTAATGAGGGCCCTACCAAATGTTTTCATTCTAGCACTCTTTGACTTTGAACAACAGGGCTATGGGTTGACTTGCCCATGTAAATCATATTGTTGTAAGTAGTGGTTCAGTTAGTTCACTGAGCACTGTTTGGCTGTTAACCTGTTTCCCTTAAGGCAGTGGTTGTCAAACTGGGGTATGAGTACCCCTGGGGGTACTTGGATCAATTCAAGGGGGTACACAAAAAAAGTCTGTGAATAGATTCTCAGGTCTCACCAACACGAAGTTCAGGTACAGACTATACGTGGACAAAGATCTTGCACTCAAATTGTCCCCAGTACAACGTAATTGCCACATGGTAGCCTGTATATCAATATGAGTTCACATTTGTATATGCAGCAATAATAATTA
Source organism: Tenualosa ilisha (assembly GCA_015244755.2). Classification (NCBI taxonomy): domain Eukaryota; kingdom Metazoa; phylum Chordata; class Actinopteri; order Clupeiformes; family Clupeidae; genus Tenualosa; species Tenualosa ilisha. Next base: position 13,920 of record PYXC01001629.1, read on the forward strand.
GTAAAATATTAATTATAATAGCAGTCTGTCTATGGTGCAGGGGGTACATGGTAGGACATAGAATGTCTCAGGGGGTACATGGCAGTTAAAAGTTTGGGAACCACTGCCTTAAGGGAATTAGCCCCAGTGTATCACCTGCCCACACACAGGCCTGTACTGAAGGGAATTAGCCCCAGTGTATCACCTGCCCACATACAGGCCTGTACTGAAAGGAATTAGCCCCAGTGTATCACCTGCCCACATACAGGCCTGTACTGAAGGGAATTAGCCCAAGTGCATCACCTGCCCACATACAGGCCTGTACTGAAGGGAATTAGCCCCAGTGTATCACCTGCCCACATACAGGCCTGTACTGAAGGGAATTAGCCCAAGTGCATCACCTGCCCACATACAGGCCTGTACTGAAGGGAATTAGCCCCAGTGTATCACCTGCCCATATACAGGCCTGTACTGAAGGGAATTAGCCCCAGTGTATCACCTGCCCACATACAGGCCTGTACTGAAGATGTGTAAATGAAGAATGAACCAAGAGTACAGACACTGAGCTAAACAAAACAAAGTTTAGTTACAAAGTTACATTTTGACATTTTTTAGTTACAGTTTTTGTCATCCTTTTCACACTTGTCTCAATGCAATGTCCACTTTCCCAACAACCAGAGTCTAGACTACGGGAGTCAAACAGTGTTCTCTCTCCCAACAACCAGAGTCTAGACTACGGGAGTCAAACAGTGTTCTCTCTCCCAACAATCAGAGACTAGACTACGGGAGTCAAACAGTGTTCTCTTTCCCAACAATCAGAGACTAGACTACGGGAGTCAAACAGTGTTCTCTTTCCCAACAACCTCAGGATAGACTAGGGGAGTCAAACAGTGTTCTCTTTCCCAACAACCAGAGACTAGACTAGGGGAGTCAAACAGTGTTCTCTTTCCCAACAACCAGAGACTAGACTAGGGGAGTCAAACAGTGTTCTCTTCTGTATCGCTTTAGGACTAAATGCATTCAGTCATCACTGCATGGATACTTCTTCTAGTCACTAGTGTATTTGTGTTTTAGTGTATTTACATATTTTCTATGTACATATTTGCCCTATTTACTGTAAAGTAAACCTATTTACAATTATAATTTTTGCAGTGGGACCATATATGAGAACCACAAATGATGTAAATCCACAGAAATGACACAATGCTGGACTCCTAGACTACAGTCTGGTGTGAACCAGTGGTAGATTGAATTCATACCAGGGAAGGGTGTGAACATTTTACTACTATACTGGTTTTCCATAACAGAGCCGTCATTATAGTAAACACATCATAAAGTGAGCTAACAAGTCAAACACACACATTCTCTTGACACAAAGGAGTCTCACAGTGGTACTATCCATGTCTTATGTATTCCAGTCAGTAGTATAGCAGTGGTACTATCCATGTCTTATATATTACAGTCAGTAGTATAGCAGTGGTACTATCCATGTCTTATGTGTTACAGTAAGTAGTATAGCAGTGGTACTATCCATGTCTTATGTGTTACAGTCAGTAGTATAGCAGTGGTACTATCCATGTCTTATGTATTCCAGTCAGTAGTATAGCAGTGGTACTATCCATGTCTTATATATTACAGTCAGTAGTATAGCAGTGGTACTATCCATGTCTTATGTGTTACAGTAAGTAGTATAGCAGTGGTACTATCCATGTCTTATGTGTTACAGTAAGTAGTATAGCAGTGGTACTATCCATGTCTTATGTGTTACAGTCAGTAGTATAGCAGTGGTACTATCCATGTCTTATGTATTGCAGTAAGTAGTATAGCAGTGGGCCATTTAGGAAGCAGCTATTGTTCTACTGTGATTTTGCATTTGCACATTCCTCTAGTTTACACAGATCGAGAGATATATTCATTCAGTCACTGTATGCATCATTTTTACTGACCAGAGGTACACAAATACATCAAAATGTCTCTTAGATAGTTTGTCCTTGAGCCATGTACTACTGAAATCCATCTTGACTTAGAAGCTGTAATTCTCCACTGTTTGAGACAGATTTACCATTAGACTTTTGAGGATATGTGGAGCCCATTTTCCCTTCACCAGGGAGAAGGATTGAGACCAGCCACACAACATCATTGGCTGGAGAGAGAATTCATCCTGTCTTAACCTCGCGGGCGAGACAGAAGAGTAACTTAGATAGTCTTTAGACTTCGCTCTGTTACTTCATCTCATTTGATTTGAATTATTCCAGATATTTCATTTATTATTTCATCTAATCGACAATTGTAATTCGATATTGTAAGAAATGATTGATCCTGATCGAAAGCAACTGAAGCGTCCAATCTTCTGTCTCTACGGAGAGAAAACACAGTGCAACTCTAAGGTGAGCAGGGACCTCAGGAGAAAACACAGTGCAACTCTAAGGTGAGCAGGGACCTCAGGAGAAAACACAGTGCAACTCTAAGGTGAGCAGGGACCTCAGGAGAAAACACAGTGCAACTCTAAGGTGAGCAGGGACCTCAGGAGAAAAGTCAAGCTGAGAAAAAAACACCAAAATCTAAGTTTAAAAAAAGTTGGTTTTGGTGAGAGGTGAGAGGTGAGAGGGGTGCACTGTGACCTTATTTTGCCCTCGGCCAATGAAGTGAAGTCATGTGTGGTGTATATGTGTGTGTGTGTGTGTGTGTCCAGCCTGTTTGACCGTAAACTGGAGAGGAACCCTGAGCAGTACAGTGCTGTCCAGAGCATAGTGGCCGGAGTGTCCAGACCAGCTCCTTACCTGCTCTTTGGACCACCTGGGACTGGCAAAACCGTCACCATTGTGGAGGCCATCAAACAGGTGTGTGTGTGTGTGTGTGCGTTTGTTTGTGTGTGTGTGTGTGTGAGGTGTGTGTGTGTGTGTGTGACTGAACTGGAAAGTTGTCACCAAGATCAGTTTAGATGTAGAACTGGACAATCATGTTCTTTTCTGTGTGTGTGTGTGCGTGTGCGCGCGTGTGTGTGTGTGAGTGTGTGTGTGTGTATGTGTGTGTGTGTGTGTGTGTGTGTGTGTGTGTGTGTGTGAGTGTGTGTGTGTTACCTCTGTAGACATTGCGCTCCCCCTCCTGTTCCCAAATCCTGGCGTGTGCCCCGTCCAACAGCGCTGCTGACCTGTTGTGTGAGAAAGTTCTAGAACACACTTCTAAACACCAGGTCTACCGCCTCTACGCCAGCAGCAGAGATCCAAACACCATACCCCCAAAACTCAAGGTGGGTGTGTGTGTTTACGTGTGTGTGTGTGTGTGTGTGTGTGTTAGTAATGGATGTGATGGATCCGTGCAATCTGAGTGGTGATGGTGTGTGTGTGTGTGTGTGTGTATGTATGTGTGTACTCTAAAGGATGTATGTGATTATATGCTCAGGATCACTGCAATCTGAGTGGTGTGTGTGTGTGTGTGTGTACTCTAAATGATATATGTGCTTATATGTTCAGGATCACTGCAATCTGAGTGGTGATGGTGTGTGTGTGTGTGTGTGTGTGTGTGTGTGTGTGTACTCTAAATGATATATGTGCTTATATGTTCAGGATCACTGCAATCTGAGTGGTGATGGTGTGTGTGTG
>PYXC01001629.1:22500-65000 GCA_015244755.2 Tenualosa ilisha
CAAGAAGTTCAGTATTGGCTTCCTTAAAAACCAGAAGGTACACCTTTGACACCCCACTACACATCTCTCACACACTCACACACACACACATACAGAAGGTACACCTTTAACACCCCACAACACATCTCTCACACACTCACACACACACACATACAGAAGGTACACCTTTAACACCCCACAACACATCTCTCACACACTCACACACACACACATACAGAAGGTACAACTTTAACACCCCACAACACATCTCTCTCACACACACACACATTTATCATCAATTTGAGTTGAATTTGTGTTTTTTCTCAGATTGGGTGTATAATGTAAGGCAGATGTGTATTTAGGAAGTACGTTTTCCCACTGAGAGTGTGTGTGTGTGTGTGTGTTTCTGCAGAGATTTAACGTGGCCATGACACGAGCCAAAGCCCTGCTAGTTGTGGCGGGAAACCCCATTGTCCTCAGAACAGACCCTACCTGGGGCAGGTGAGTTCAGACAGAACACACACACACACACACACACAACCAGGTGCTCAAAACACTTTCATCTGCATGTTAAAACAGGCTGTGTGTATGTAACTGTGTGTGTGTGTGTGTGTGTGTGTGTGTGTGTGTGTTTGTGTTGTACCCTTTACCATTACCATTTATATGTGCACAGTGTGTGTCCTAAATGTCACTACCATACCATACTCTGTGTGTGTGTGTGTGTGTGTGTGTGTGTGTAGTTTTCTCGAGTACTGTGTGGAGCAGGGTGGGTATGTTGGTTGCAGCCTCTCAGACTCTGAGGCTGATGAGGTACTGAGAACACAACTCGCCGCCCTGGACCTGTCAGAGGAACCAGGTGGGCATTGCAGAGGACACTGTGTGTGGTGTGTGTATGTGTGTGTGTGTGTGTTTGGTTGGGGGGGGGGTCTTTGTGTGTATCTGTGTGTGTGTGTGTGCATGTGGATGTGGGTGCACGCAGAGAAAATCCTGTGTGTGTGTGTCTGTGTGTGTGTGTTGTGTGTGTGTGTGTGTGTGTGTCTGTGTGCAAAATAGTGATAAAGCTCATGCAAAGGAAATTGTGGAATTTGGGTTGTAACAAGGAAACACTGTGTTTCTCAACTCCCCTCTCCTCTGTGTCTCTGACTCCCTCCTCTGTGTCTCTGACTCCCTCTAGTCGCCACTGAAGAGAGTGCTGTGCAGCAAATACTGGGGCTGGAGTGGAGGAATGAGCAGTAGCCTAATTATTCTCACACACACACACACACACACGCACAACAACACAGTGTACATCTGGTCCAATAGTCCAGAACATGGCTGGGAGTCTGGTTTTCAGCTGAAGGGCACACTGAAGGAGAGATCCGGTGTGAATCAATCCAGGTAACGAGAAAATTTGATACAACTTTGTCTGAACAGCAAATTGGCAGCTAATATTAACAATATGGGGCACAGAAACTCACTTTCAGTTTCATTTTTCTATGCCCCATTCAGTTAACATTAACTGCCGGTTCACTATTCCTATTGTGTTGTATTAAATTTCCCCGTTCTTTATTCTACAGACAGCACTGGTAACATCAAACAACAGGGCAATTGATTTATTCACACCAGATTTCTCCTTTAAGCCATTAAGCTCTGCTGGCTACCAGTATAGCCAGTCCAACACACATCTCACACCCTGACTATGCACTGCACCCCAACACACACCTCACACCCCAACACACACCTCACACCCCTGATTATGCACTGCACCCCAACACACACCTCACACCCCAACACACACCTCACACTCCTCACTATGCACTGCACCCCAACACACACCTCACACCCCAACACACACCTCACACCCCTGATTATGCACTGCACCCCAACACACACCTCACACCCCAACACACACCTCACACTCCTCACTATGCACTGCATCCCAACACACACCTCACACTCTTCTGCCGGTACAGACACAATGTCAGTTTGACTGGCCCTGGATCAGCTCTTGGGCTGAGTGAGACACTGAAGGCCAACTTATAGCACCCAGTCAGAATGTGTGCACACAGGTCATTGAGCACCCTGTCCAGGGGTGCGTTTCTAGACGGCGTCATTCTGTCATTGAGTGAAGCAGTATAATGACCAAGATAAGTTAATTACAGCTGTTTAGCCACGTATGTACATTAATTCAGAAATGTATGTTTTCACAGTAGCCTACACCGTGTAGGTGAACTAAGTAAATCACCTGTGGCTATGGTTAAGTGTGTATAAATGACAGGGTCACTATGACAGAAAATAATTTTGGGCCCCACAAACATTGATTATAATACTTCAATTTTACTGGGGGCTCCCTGTCAGTGCCAGGGCCTAAGGATTATCCTGACTCCAACCCCACCCCCACCCCCAGCCCCCCGGAAGTGACCCTGATGTGGGCTGTGGATGACTGTTTCCAATCAGTAAAATGAATAAAACACCTATATGGGCAATAAATAATTGTGTGTAAATGAAAGTTAATCAAACACAAATGGGCTTTGGATCAAATCAGTAACATTAAAAATGAAAAGTATCCTGGAGGGAGATTCTCTGACGGACATTTTTATGTGCTACAGTGTTGTGGAGAAATGACCAAACTAATTAACTAGCCCACTTTAAAGAGAAAGAACAGCAGACTGGAGGATGGAGGAGTGCTTTCTGAGGTTCACTGCAGATGTTGCAGAGAGACTGGTCTGAATGAGCTCTGCCCCTGTAAGCCTGCCTCCACTGTCCACACTGATGCTTTAACCCAGTGGATGCTCTTCAACAACAGAACCAGCATCATCAAGCACAAGTTGGTTGGTTGTTGGAAGGTCTTCTTTATTTCACAGTGTCAGCATGGAGTATGCATAGGCAATGGCCACACAGTACATTGAATGCGTGACCAGAGTGAAAACCCAATCTTGTTCCACATGATGTCGTCAGCACTCTTCTGTTCGCTTCCACTGCCAGATGCTACCCTTGTTCCCCACATGAGGACTGGTCAGGTCCAAAGCACTCTTTCTAGTCCCTCAGCTTTCATGCAGGCTTAGAGCCCAACAGGTCTCCTACTTCCCTTATGTCATGGTGACGTTTACTGGCCAATCAGAAGAGAGATGTTTGCTTACTAACGCCCTCCTTGACCAATCAGCGTCCTCTGGCTTGTTTCATATTGGTGGAAGTTTCCCTTAGTCATTTGATTTGAAAGTAATTAAATAATAGTTCCTTTTTCTTGGGTTTTTGTACTTTATTGTATTTTCTAAGGTCTTTGATTTTAGTCACTGTATTTTCCAGTGCTTTCCACTATTAGTCATTTCTGATAAATGGCATCGATCTTGCAATGGCTTTCCTTATATTGCTCTCATACTTAATCACAAATTATTTCTGTATTTCTTCTAAATATCATTATTTCACAGTCTGCAATTCTCTTAAATACCATTATTTCAGTCTAGTAATTTACAGGTCCTCATGCAGTCTCTCTCTCTCTCCCTCTTTCTCTCACTGACAGGCCCTGTCGAGCTTCCTGCCTGCCCTCTCTCTCTCTCTCTCTCTCTCTCTCCCTCTCTCTCCCTCTCTCTCTCTCTCTCTTCCTCTACTACTGTAACAACATTTTCTCTCTTATACTAAAGGCCCTATTCCACTGACTGGTACCGGCTCAACTCCACTTGCCTTTTTTTCTTTTCCATTACTAAAATCTGGTACTGGTACCCGATACCTGGTAGCATTCTTGGTACCACCTTTGTCGAGGTTCCAAGCGAGCTGAACTGATACCACAGATAGTTTAGAGCTGTAGCAACCAGTTTAATTAAACGGTACTTTTATGCAGTGGAAAACGAAACATCCAAAACGAAACCGAGTTAAGTCGAGTTGAGCTGATACCATTCAGTGGAAAACTGCCATAATACAGACAATATCTGAACCTTAAGAATACTATCACGATATAACAGTGAATACAACACACTTCTATATTCCTTATAATAATAATTACCACACCTACTGAAATAGAACCGGAAATAATTTCCCCAAATAGACCCATTCTATAACACTAAGAGTTTTTCTCTAATAAATAAAACATTTTAAACAGTCGTATCGATAAGCCTGTCTGAAATAGTTTCTCGTCTTCCGGTCAGGATTACAGATCGTGACGTGGTGTGTCGCTTAAGTTTCGTTTCACCGCCGAGCTTTTAGACAGTTGGGCAGACACTTTTAAACGGTGAGATGGCGTCAGGATCATCACGCTTCTCTAATGCGTCTTAGGCGTAGAACTGGGGACCTGCTCCGCGATCCATATTGTTTTTTGTTTGTTTGGGAGTCATAATATTGACCAAGTACCGGGGAAAGGATGCCGCGACGAACGCTGTATGAAAACCGTCAGATTGGACTTGACTTCATTGAGTTCCTGGGTGAAAGTAATCGGCGGTCTGTTAGTTTCCCTAAACATGAACTCAAAACCATCTATGACAACGAATTCAGGGACAGGTGAATAACCTTTTTAATAAGTTAATATTAAAATTAAGTTAATAGTTTACTGCACATCTGTAGACGTCCGAGCACTGACTGATCTATCTGTGGTTTTTGCAGGGAGGCTAGAGACTCAAGTTTTTCAAACGTTTTATATGCACTTTGCCAAGCCAACAAGGCGCGTGTGATCCGTGGGCGTGTGCGCATAAATCCGAAGGTAAGGTTTTTTTTTTTTTTTATTTTTTTTTTTTTTAAAGATTTCTGCTTATTGCATGCAGACAACTTCTGCTTACAATTATTTCGTAACGAGTAGCTATACAGCTGTCTTGACCAGCGCAAAAGGAGCAGTTGACTAATGCATCGAGGTTGGGGACATCAGCGGTAGTTGACTAATGCATCGAGGTTGGGGACATCAGCGGTAGAATGTTGACTGAGGGCAAGGACTGAATTTAAACATTTCCATTTTTTTAGACATATATTGCATTTAAAACCAGATAAGTCGTTTTGCTATAATGTTTAGCTGAAACTATTGGTATCTTAAATAATAAAAATAATAATAAAACGTGCCTTACCTCTAAAAATATGAACTACAATGTGCTTGAGCCAGATGTTAAATCTTTTAATTTACAGAAATGTCCACAGACACTTTTCAGGTGTCCCATTTTAAGCAGAAAAAACACTAAAATGTGTTTTTCTGCAAGCACGTTGTAATGCGTACCATAGATGGTTAGGGTTATACTTCTTAGCAAAGTGTCCATGGTATATGACCCAAGGCCTGAACAAAGCATGCCAGAGGGGTAGCTCACCCCCTCCCTCAGTCCTCCTGGAGAAACTTTGTGTTATTGTTTGGGTTGCAGGCTGCGACCCCCTTTGACTGTTTTTGTTTTTTGGAACCTGGGTGTCTTAAAAGTTTTTTTTTATGGTCACCCATGAGAATGGTGATTTTGTGGCTCATAATAAGATGTTATTATTTTTTTTTTTAAATGTTTGTGTGTTTGCGAACCACATACTCTAGAATCACTGACCTCACCTTTAATGGATAAGCTGCCAGTGACGTGTTTATAAACCACATACTGTAGAATCACTGACTCCACCTTTAATGGATAGGCGGCCAGTGACATGTTTATAAACCACATACTGTAGAATCACTGACTCCACCTTTAAGGGAGAGGCTGCCAGTGACGTGTTTATAAACCACATACTGTAGAATCACTGACTCCACCTTTAAGGGAGAGGCTGCCAGTGAAGTTTCACTTCATGTATTTTGCCTCCTGTTGCAGGTGAGGCTGCTGGATCAGTGGAAGCAGCCCCGCAATCCTCCCGCCCCACTGCCACCATTAGCCAATGATGCGGCAGCGCCAGGTGCCCCTGCTGAGTCAGCCGTTAAGGCCCGCAGACGACTGGCCGCATGCATCCTCACCAGAATCAGTAGAGACAGGTACATGTCAGCATCCTCACCTGGTACAGTAGGGACAGGTACATGTCAGCATCCTCACCTGGTACAGTAGGGACAGGTACAGTACATGTCAGTATTATCACCTGGTCAGCATCCTCACCTGGTACAGTAGGGACAGGTACAGTACATGTCAGCATTATCACCTGGTCAGCATCCTCACCTGGTACAGCAGAGACAGGTGCATGTCAGCATCCTCACCTGGTCAGCATCCTCACCTGGTACAGTAGAGACAGGTGCATGTCAGCATCCTCACCTGGTCAGCATCCTCACCTGGTACAGTAGGGACAGGTACAGTACATGTCAGCACTATCACCTGATCAGCATCCTTGCCTGGTACAGTAGGGACAGGTACAGTACATGTCAGCACTATCACCTGGTCAGCATCCTCACCTGGTACAGTAGGGACAGGTACAGTACATGTCAGCACTATCACCTGGTCAGCATCCTCACCTGGTACAGTAGGGACAGGTACAGTACATGTCAGCATTATCACCTGGTCAGCATCCTCACCTGGTACAGCAGAGACAGGTGCATGGCAGCATCCTCAGCTGAATCAGCAGAGAGACAGATACATATCAACATGCTCACGAGTTACTGTAGAGTTGGGAACACATTTCAGCTTTCACACTCCACACCTGGCCCAGCAGAGGCACCACACCACAGCATCCTCACCCGAATCAATAGAGACAGGTACTCCACATCCTCACCTGAATCAATAGAGACAGGTACTCCACATCCTCACCTGAATCAATAGAGACAGGTACTCCACATCCTCACCTGAATCAATAGAGACAGGTACTCCACATCCTCACCTGAATCAATAGAGACAGGTACTCCACATGCACTGCTCAGTAGTAGGGACAGGTTTCACCTGACTCGAGACATGCACACCTGCTCAGTCAGTACAGGTACACCTAACATGAATCAGTAGAGATAGGTACATAGGTACTCATCATCCTAAACCTTGAGGGACAGGTGAGTTAGAGGCACACTCCTGTATCCTCACCTGAATTAGCAGAAATAGCACAAAAGATCACCACAAACAGGGTCAGATGTCCCATTGATGTCAATGTCCCATTGATGTGTGTGTGTGTGTGCGTGCATGCGTGTGTCTGTGTGTGTGTGTGTGTGTGTGTGCGCGTGTGTCTGTGTGTGTGTCTGTGTGTGTGTGTGTGTGTGTGTGTGCACATGCGTGTGTAAGGTAAGTAGCTTTTATTGGCAATTTCTTCACATGTACAAGACATACAAAGGAATCAAAATATATTCCTCACTCCCCCAGTGGTGGGGAGAGCAAGAGGTCGCTGCGTCAGGGACGCGCCACCAATGTTCCAAATTGGGGGGGATGAAAGGCACAATACGGCATAACATGAGGAGAGAGGAGGAGAAAAAAAAGGCACCACCAGACTATGCTCCAATGGGGAGCACAGTGTAGGGGGGCAAAAAAACACCTCAGCACACATAAGCACATATAACATAAACGGCGAAGGCGTCGGGTGGTGATTGCGTGTCAGTAGAAGTATATAAGTTTGTGTGTGTGACGGCCAGAGAGTTGCTTCTTATGGCCTCCAATCTGTGAGCCTCAGTTCGCAGGGTGACATAGCGATAACACAGCCAGTAGCCATGGAGACAACCTTGATCAGAACCCAGGCAGAGACAACAATCCGCCGTTGTCTTGAAGATGGGGGTAGGGAAGCGAGAGCGTCTCCCCGCCTTGTGTTTCCATTGATGGCCTTGGCCAAGGCCTTCGCTGATTAGGGAGGCCGAAAGCAGATAGAATTGGAATGTTTGGGTTTTAGGGCGAGACTTACCGTTTTCAAACCTCTCTATGTCCAAACTGGGCTCCGATTTTAGCCAAATCCTTTTGTGATGCAGTGAGTGTCTCCATGATGGTATCCATCGCCTTGAGCTTCTCCAAGATGTGATCCTTTTGCGGTCTATAGCCGCAGTCTGAGTGCCCACAGTTCCCGCAGTTCTGCCCACTGCCTCAACCATGACGGGCAGCCGAGTGGGGCTTTTGACAGCTGTTGCCGTCTGTTGCGTGTCTGTGTGTGTGTCTGTGTGTGTGTGTTTGTGTGTTTGTGTGTGTGTGTGTGTGTGTGTGTGTATACATCTGTGTTTATTTTGTGTGTGTGTTTGCTGCAGGTCAGAGTTCATCGCAGACCGTGGGGGTGTGCGTATCTCCTCGGAGCAGCAGCTGGGCGAGGGCAGGATCAGTGTGAGTGTTGAGAACACAGAGGTGTGTGAGGTGCAGCTGTGTGTGGAGAACACAGGCGACACAACCATGCTCTTCACTTACTACTCCCTCCTGCACTGGGTGGCCTGCTTCAGCCTGGAGGACCAGCACAGGGTCACCCGCGCCAGACCACTGCAGCTGGGGCCAGGTGAGGGAAAGTAACAGTCACCCGCGCCAGACCACTGCAGCTGGGGCCAGGTGAGGGAAAGTAACAGTCACCCGCGCCAGACCACTGCAGCTGGGGCCATGTGAGGGAAAGTAACAGTCACCTGTCCCAGACTACTGCAGCTGGGGCCAGGTGAGGGAAAGTAACAGTCACCTGTCCCAGACCACTGCAGCTGGGGCCAGGTGAGGGGATGCAACAGAGTCACCTGTGCCAGACCACTGCAGCTGGGGCCAGGTGAGGGAAAGTAACAGTCACCTGTGCCAGACCACTGCAGCTGGGGCCAGGTGAGAGAAAGTAACAGTCACCTGTGCCAGACTACTGCAGCTGGGGCCAGGTGAGGGGATGCAACAGAGTCACCTGTGCTAGACCACTGCAGCTGGGGCCAGGCGAGGGGATGGGGTACTGGGCTCTATCTGGATGGTTGACAAGAAAGTAGGGTGCTGTAAGGTCAGCTAGGTGAGGGGCCAAACTGAGAGGAGGGGGGGGGGAGGAGAGGGGAGGGGAGGGGTTCTGGGTCCGGTCTGGATTAGTGATGAGGCAGTGCAAGCTCACACACACACACTAACCTAAGCTTACACACACACCACTCCCAGTTTTTATTGGGTGCAGAATCAGAAAAATGAGTAATCCAAAATAAAATCCAAAAAGATGAACACCAGACGTTTTGACATTTGAGCCGTGCGGCTTCGAGCGGACAAGAGCATCTCATCAAAGGAGGATCTCCAGGGAGGGGGCTGGGACCAGGCTAGCACCTTAGGGGCAGAGGAGGGCACAGGAACATCACATGTTATTTAATGTGAAAGTAAGCTGTCTGTATGCAAAGCAAACACTTTGGGAACAAGCCGCAGGCACCGATAATGTTCATGGTAAAATGAGGCGTTATTGGACACTAACTGTACTGACAGCTGAACTAAGGCGTGTTGACACATAATGCCTGTCTGACTAGTGAGGGCTTCTGTAAGTGTGTTTAAGTGTGCTTGGATGACTCTAGGCTATTTAACTTCAGCTGCGCAGTGATGTGGGTGTGTTCTGGTTTGTGGTTCCTACATCAGGTGTTGTTTTACTCTTCTCTTTGTTGTATTGTGCTCTTGGGAATGTGTCAGTGAGCAGACTGCCAATAGAACCAACAGGTAGTCTACCCATTCAGATGTGAAAACGTAAATAAAAAGGTTTACGTAACAATAGTAGATGTGGTGTCAGTGGAGAAGTCCGTGTCTCTGAAGGTATTTCAGTGATCAATCTTAGCTGTCACAGCTACTTAAGGGGTGGATGTCGGGCAGAGATGCCCAAGCTGGGTGTGGGATTGTTGTCCTGCTGTGGGCCATGTGAACTACACACATTACTGTGGGCCATGTGAACGACACACATTACTGTGGGCCATGTGAACTACACACATTACTGTGGGCCATGTGAACGACACACATTACTGTGGGCCATGTGAACGACACACATTACTGTGGGCCATGTGAACTACACACATTACTGTGGGCCATGTGAACTACACACATTACTGTGGGCCATGTGAACTACACACATTACTGCGGGCCATGTGAACTACACACATTACTGCGGGCCATGTGAACGACACACATTACTGCGGGCCATGTGAACGACACACATTACTGCGGGCCATGTGAACTACACACATTACTGCGGGCCATGTGAACGACACACATTACTGCGGGCCATGTGAACGACACACATTACTGCGGGCCATGTGAACTACACACATTACTGCGGGCCATGTGAACTACACACATTACTGCGGGCCATGTGAACGACACACATTACTGCGGGCCATGTGAACGACACACATTACTGCGGGCCATGTGAACTACACACATTACTGCGGGCCATGTGAACTACACACATTACTGCGGGAGCTCAGTGGTGCTGGTTTATTAGCTATGCCTATTAGCAAGGATACACGGTCAGCTGTGCCTTGGCATGTGGTAAAATGCATAGGATTCTTTAAGAGACATTTAAGAGAGTATTAACATTTAAAGCAACATAATGTTGTTCAGTGCAGCAGATGACTCATCTTACTGACATGCAGACTGATAGGGAGAAGTGTGTCTTTGTCAGGGCCGATGTGCGATGTGTTATGTTGGTTTGGAGTTCTAATGGAGAACATTTCCCTCTTGTCAGTTTTCAACTAGAACCGTGGACTACCTCAGCACCCAATGGTGCTCCAGTAGCATGATGGGAAATAAAAAAAGATTTGTCTTTCTTTGTGTTATTAAGAATCTTCCCCCCTTCAGTAGTGCTGATCTGTGTTACATTACATGTCTTCCCTCTTCAGTAGTGCTGATCTGTGTTACATTACATGTCTTCCCTCTTCAGTAGTGCTGGTCTGTGTTACATGAACAGTCTTCCCTCTTCAGTAGTGCTGATCTGTGTTACATTACATGTCTTCCCTCTTCAGTAGTGCTGGTCTGTGTTACATGAACAGTCTTCCCTCTTCAGTAGTGCTGATCTGTGTTACATTACATGTCTTCCCTCTTCAGTAGTGCTGGTCTGTGTTACATTACATGTCTTCCCTCTTCAGTAGTGCTGATCTGTGTTACATTACATGTCTTCCCTCTTCAGTAGTGCTGGTCTGTGTTACATTACATGTCTTCCCTCTTCAGTAGTGCTGGTCTGTGTTACATGAACAGTCTTCCCTCTTCAGTAGTGCTGGTCTGTGTTACATTACATGTCTTCCCTCTTCAGTAGTGCTGATCTGTGTTACATTACATGTCTTCCCTCTTCAGTAGTGCTGGTCTGTGTTACATTACATGTCTTCCCTCTTCAGTAGTGCTGGTCTGTGTTACATGAACAGTCTTCCCTCTTCAGTAGTGCTGGTCTGTGTTACATTACATGTCTTCCCTCTTCAGTAGTGCTGGTCTGTGTTACATTACATGTCTTCCCTCTTCAGTAGTGCTGATCTGTGTTACATTACATGTCTTCCCTCTTCAGTAGTGCTGGTCTGTGTTACATGAACAGTCTTCCCTCTTCAGTAGTGCTGGTCTGTGTTACATGAACAGTCTTCCCCCTTCAGTAGTGCTGGTCTGTGTTACATGAACAGTCTTCCCCCTTCAGTAGTGCTGGTCTGTGTTACATTACATGTCTTCCCTCTTCAGTAGTGCTGGTCTGTGTTACATTACATGTCTTCCCTCTTCAGTAGTGCTGGTCTGTGTTACATGAACAGTCTTCCCCCTTCAGTAGTGCTGGTCTGTGTTACATGAACAGTCTTCCCCCTTCAGTAGTGCTGGTCTGTGGAACTGAGAGGGGTTGATGTTTTCTCTCTCTCAGGTGAGCAGTATAGAGTGACATTGAAGTTCAAGTCCAGCCATGTTGGCTGCTACCAGGCCACGCTGGTGTTTGAGTTCCGCTCGTCGTTGGACAGCCCCCCCTTCCACATGGTGCGCTTCATTGAGGGGGTGCACACGTCCCCCCTGGTGCAGGCCCTGGCACCCATCGCCCCGTTCACGCCACGCAGGATCGATACCAGCCAGCACTCCAACGCCAGGGTGGAGGAGGGCCTACGCCCAGACAGGTGGGTGATGGGTGCCACTTCTCACGCCTCTCTGTGTGACACTGCTGCCTTATTCACACACAGACACACACACACACACACGGGGTGGAGGAAAGCCTATACCCAGACAGGTGGATGATCAATGCCACTCATCATGCCTCTCTGTGTGACACTGCTGCCTTTTTCACACACACACACACACACACACACACACACACACACACACACACAGACACAGGGTGGAGGAGGAGGGCCTACGCCCAGACGGGTGAGTGATGGGTGCCACTCCTCATGCCTCTCTGTGTGACACTGCTGCCTTTTTCACATATACACACACACACACACACACATACACATACACACACACACAGGGTGGAGGAGGGCCTACGCCCAGACAGGTGAGTGATGGGTGCCACTCCTCATGCCTCTCTGTGTGACACTGCTGCCTTTTTCACATATACACACACACACACATACACACACACACACACACACACACACAGGGTGGAGGAGGGCGTATGCCCAGACAGGTGAGTGATGGGTGCCACTCCTCATGCCTCATTGGGTGTCACTGCTACCTTATTCACACACACACACACACACACACATATGCACACACACACACATACACACACACACAGGCGGAGGAGGGTGGAGGTGGGTGATCAGTGTCACTCAT
The DNA here is from genome assembly GCA_015244755.2 of Tenualosa ilisha. Taxonomy (NCBI): domain Eukaryota; kingdom Metazoa; phylum Chordata; class Actinopteri; order Clupeiformes; family Clupeidae; genus Tenualosa; species Tenualosa ilisha. The sequence goes on from PYXC01001629.1 coordinate 34,983, forward strand.
CACGCCTCTCTGTGTGACTGCTGCTCCCTGGCCTAACACACACATCAATGAATCTGGCCTAACACACACATCAATGAATCTGGCCTAACACACACACATCAGTGAATCTGGCCTAACACACACATCAATGAATCTGGCCTAACACACACATCAATGAATCTGGCCTAACACACACACATCAGTGAATCTGGCCTAACACACACACACACATCAATGAATCTGGCCTAACACACACATCAGTGAATCTGGCCTAACACACACATCAATGAATCTGGCCTAACACACACATCAGTGAATCTGGCCTAACACACACATCAATGAATCTGGCCTAACACACACATCAATGAATCTCAACAGTGTCTTCAGTATTCATAGTAGAATCAAATAATAATAATAACAATAATAGGACTTTTACTAGGCTGGGTTTAATTCATTGTGTTCTGGGTTTAATTCATTGTGTTCTGGGTTTAATTCATTGTGTTCTGGGTTTAATGCATTGTGTTCTGGGTTTAATGCATTGTGCTCTGGTGTTGGACTGGGGTTATTTCTGTTCTTGCAGTATGGCGGTCCAGAATCTGAAACTCGTGCTGGTTTTGAAGGGCTACGAGATTCCCGATCACATCAGTGACCTGATTGCATTCATGAATCACCGTGGCTGTGCCTCCATGGATAAAGTCCACTCCCTCAAGTGAGTCGCCACACTCTCACCACTGTTCTCCTCGCGTTCCCATTCGCTGATACAACACACTGTTACACATGCTATCATTTCCTGACTGTTAACTGGGGAGAGGTCCGCTGTGAATCAGTCCATAGTCCTGTTGTTGGAGGTTGACGAATGCTGTCTGTCTGTAGGAAAAAGAACCAGAAGTTTTGACACAGCATGTAATGTAGTGAACAAGCAGCTAACATGAACTGAATGGGGCTTCGGAAAATGAAACTGCCCCATTCGGTAAGGTTTGGTCTATGTTGTGTCAAATTTTCATGTTCTACCAGTAGCACTCTGTGACCTCTAATAACAGGGCTGTGGATTGATTCACACTGGACTTCTCCTTTAAGAAACTGATTTAACTTCATTCATTTCTGCTTGTGTGAGGTAATATGTACATGGAAGGCGGCTGTATGTGGGAGTGCATTTCTTTTCTTCATTCTCATGAAGTTCTGATGTTATTCTGATTCAGTGACAAATGTTTAGTAAATGTTTGGGTGTGGTTGACACCGCTGTGGTTTAGTTTGCATAAAACACTGAGCTGAGGGATACACCTGGTGCCGCTCATATTCTGGAAATGACACCAGAACCCGGGCCATGCTGGGCTTCTTATTATTCTCTTAAGAAGTCCCAACATTGAGCTTCATAATGTGTAGTCATGCATGTACTAGGCCCAGACTAGATCTTACTGCTGGGAAACACGTCATGTTTGTTTATGTGGTGGATTGTGTTGCTGCTGTTTTAATGAGCGTTGTGTAACTGTGGCATGCCAAGTGTCTGTGAGCAGATTACTGTGTAATAGCGTCTCACAGCACAGTGATATGGTGAAGGGGCAGGAGGGGTTTTTAAAGGTCCACCCATAGATTTGCACCAGGTGCTGTATCTTTAATGATAACTGTCTAGATATCTGTCAAGATATTTGAATACTAACAGCCTCGCCTCAAACCTCTGGGCTCAATCTGTGGACTTTGACATTTGCAAATGTTAACTTTATGGGGGGTTATATTAAACACTCCTAATAAACATTAGGTCAGTCAGCTGACAAACTATTGAACTACATTGCGATTTCTATGCATTCAGAACATATAGACAGCCTGTTTGAATGATAAAATCCAAACCAATGCCTGGAGTATGGAATGTTAAAATGGAAGCCCATACATTGTTTGTAGAATCCCAGACAACAGCTGAAGAGTTCAGATGAAAAACGCCATCTTCAGAAATATGAAAAAATGACGTTGTTGTTTTTATAATAATTTCCAAGTAAACTCTTTCAAACTGCAATTCCTATTTTATTTTCAAGTAAAAACAAATCAAACCAAAAAATCCAATTGGAGTTCGACTGATAATAAAGTTTATCCAGATTATATTATATATTTCTGTAAATGAATTGCTTCATTTGTACTGTTTATTACAAATATATCACAACAGTATATTTAAATATTTAAATGATCATTATTCACATGGTATTAATAGTTGTTGTTTACATGTTGTGTGTTGTCAGAGCATTGTTAGAGTCTCCACTGAGCTTTGAGAACTACACAGCACGCTTCCAGCTCCTGTTGTACCTGGAGGAGACGCAGATGCAGGTGGACATCCGGGCGTACGACATGAAGGATGCAGAAATGATCCGAGACTCCAGCAACAAGAGACTGCTGGTGCTCAAGGTACCAGATGAGGACGGCTACTGTGCCACACTCATGACAAACTGACTCTGGAGATTACAGTGCATTAAATGACACCATTTTGTTAAGCAGAAACCTACTGGGACACCTGTGCCATGGTTCCACACATATTGGACTTACACACATACACCCTTGGCATTAGGCTAGCTACTTACACACATACACCTTGGCATTAGGCTAACTGCTTACACACATACACCCTTGGCATTAGGCTAACTACTTACACACATACACCCTTGGCATTAGGCTGACTACTTACACACATACACCCTTGGCATTAGGCTAGCTACTTACACCCATACACCCTGGACATTAGGGTAACTGCTTACACACAAACACCCTGGACATTAGGGTAACTGCTTACACACAAACACCCTGGACATTAGGGTAACTGCTTACACACATACACTCTGGACATTAGGGTAACTGCTTACACACATACACTCTGGACATTAGGGTAACTGCTTACACACATACACCCTGGACATTAGGGTAACTGCTTACACACATACACCCTGAACATTAGGCTAACTGCTTACACACATACACTCTGGACATTAGGGTAACTGCTTACACACATACACCCTGGACATTAGGGTAACTGCCTACACACATACACCCTGGACATTAGGGTAACTGCCTACACACATACACCCTGGACATTAGGGTAACTGCTTACACACATACACTCTGGACATTAGGGCCAGGTCTATAGGTGACCACACATAAGTTAAACTATCGTGAAAGGAAAAGCAGAATACTAAGAGTTCAGGGTGTGTCAGCCCCTAACTATAGGCTAAAGATACCTGTAATGTAGCAATACTTCTGTCTACACTGACCAACGAGAACGAAAGTCTCTCCTCATGTGAATGAACGTAATGTCTAAAATTTCATGGTTTCTGATTGGCTGTCAGCCTTTTATCGTTCTCAAAATCGGTATGAAAGTTTCCATATTGTTTTCGCTATAGTTTGTGGTGTGGACGTTGTCATTCATATTGATTAGAGCAATATTTATTTGTCGTCATAGTTCTAGTTCTTGTTCTTGCTGTGAACGGCCCTTTAGGTGATCCTAACATGGAATATTTCCTCACCACAGGTGCCTGGTGTTGCGGAGAACCGTCCCTCTGTCCTCCGAGGAGACCATCTCTTAGTCATCAAGTCTAAAGAGCGCCACCTGGAGCCTGTAACAAAATATAAGGGCTACGTCCACCGAGTGGAGTGTGAGCAGGTCAAGCTGGGCTTCGGACCGAAGTAAGATGGAGAATCCATAACCCAGTTCCAAAATGGAGAATCCATAGCCCAGTTCCAAAATGGAGAATCCATAACCCAGTTCCAAAATGGCATACTGCTGTACTTACTGCATACAAGGTTTATGAAGTCTGGGGTGAACCACTGTTTCTTTTCTGTAAACAACGTAGTAACATGAGTATACAAGTCAAACAAGCACACATTCTCTTGATACAAAACATCTTGCAATGGTAGGTATCTCCCATGTCTAACTCACCCAGTAGTACGACTAGGCCATTTCTCATGCGTTACACAGTAAGCAGTATGCCAGTGTGCCATTTCTCATGCGTTACACAGTAAGTAGTATGCTAGTGTGCCATTTCTCATGCGTTACACAGTAAGTAGTATGCTAGTGTGCCATTTCTCATGTGTTATGCAGTAGCAGTATGCCATTCCTTGTGTCTTACATAGCAGATAGTATAGCAGTATGCCATTTCGTAAGTAGCCGTCGTCTCTACTCTCCAAAGGACATAGTCAGGGTTAGGACTGGGCAATTATGACCTCAAATTGTAATGACAGTCAATTGGGGATGTGGAACTGGGCACCCTAATTCCAATGAATGATTGATTGATTATATATTGGTTTCTTTATTTGACCTCAGTTCATTGTTCACTGCTTGTACTGCATGTTTTGCCATGTAAGCATGTATGTAAATGTAACTTTTGGAGCTGGCTGATATTATTCTATTGAAAATAAAATACTGCATTCCTTAGTTTTGTGATTTTAAAATAATCGAAAGAAAGAGTTATGGGCAAGATGGCATCGATTAATGGTTCTGCGTGATGGTTTCGATTAGTTTTTGAGTTCGCTAATTGCCCAGCCCATGAGAGCATTATACTACAATTGCTGCTGCTGCTTTTTCTGAGACATGTCCTTGTTTCCCTCTTTCCCGTGTCCTAGTCTGATGCGTGGCTTCGTGGACCGCATGACCTTTGATGTGGAGTTCACTGTGAACCGTCTCCCCGTGAGGCTCCAACACAGAGCTGTGGAACTTGCTAAGGAACACCAACTACGTGACCTGCTCTTTCCCACGGGGGCAAAGGTCACCGAGCCTACCGAACTACCTAAGCTGAGGTCAGTTAAAGACAACCTATAATGAACTAACTTCATAGCAATTCCAACTGTAACTCATCAGGTGAGCCAATTTATACTTCCAAGTCATCAGATTTTCTATGCGATTTCGGCCACAGGTTTTTTGCATGTTTATGCCACCTGACAGGGGATTTCATGTATTGTGATCGTTGTCCCACTCTTGTCTGTTTATGAAACGTGCTACTCTGCCATTTGCCGGGTGTGTCCAGCCTGTTTGACCGTAAACTGGAGAGGAACCCTGAGCAGTACAGTGCTGTCCAGAGCATAGTGGCCGGGGTGTCCAGACCAGCTCCTTACCTGCTCTTTGGACCACCTGGGACTGGCAAAACCGTCACCGTTGTGGAGGCCATCAAACAGGTGTGTGTGTGTGTGTGTGTGCGTTTGTGTGTGTGTGTGTACGTGCATGCGTGCGTATGTGTGTGTGTGTGTGTGTCTGTATGTGTGCTTGTACGTTTGTGTGTGTGTTTGTGTGTGTGTGCGTACATGCGTGCGTTGTGAATGTGTGTATGTTTGTGTGTGTGTGTGTGCATGCAAGCGTACGTGTGTGTGCGTGTATGTTTGTGTGTGTGTGTTTCTGCGTGTGTGCTTGTGTGTGTGTATTGATGACATTAAACACAGAGAGAATGCATAATAATTGGATGTGGTTGACTGACAATTAGGTGTGGATGTTCTAGACCGGCATAATTGAGCCAAGTTCTAACGTAGAACCTCCGACTGTGATAAACCACTACAGTATGGACCACAAGCCGCCTATTAGTAGATCCTGTCCTATGAAACCAAGCGTCTGAAATGAAGGGAGCTGCCACCTCCCAGTCACTGGCCTTTGCTCTGCCAGCCCTCCCCTGGAGGTCCTAAACATCTCCGCCCTTTGAAAAATGGGTGTAGTTAGGGGGTGCAGTTGCACTTTATTAACTTAAGACACAAGCATATTTGATTTGGTTATCTGTTTGCTCAGGTAATCCCTGGGCAGGTGAGAGGGCTATGCAGGTAGAGGGTGACTCAGCTGTTTGGTAATGATGGTATGATAAATAATTATGTGGTTGGGAGTTCACCTGCTCCAACAGGTCACAGAGTCACGCTCTCTACATGAGCTCACCTGCTCCAGCAGGTCACAGAGTCACGCTCTCTACATGAGTTCACCTGCTCCAGCAGGTCACAGAGTCACGCTCTCTACATGAGTTCACCTGCTCCAGCAGGTCACAGAGTCACGCTCTCTACATGAGTTCACCTGCTCCAGCAGGTCACAGGGTCACGCTCTCTACATGAGTTCACCTGCTCCAGCAGGTCACAGGGTCACGCTCTCTACATGAGCTCACCTGCTCCAGCAGGTCACAGGGTCACGCTCTCTACATGAGTCACCCTCTCAACGCAATGGGATAGTTTGTTTCTCTAAACACACTGGTAGGACGAGTCTAGGCACAACATGAGGCTGGGAAAAAACGTAGCAAAGCCATTTTATTGACAGTTTTACTCTGTGAGACCTTTTCACACTTCAGACTCAGTATCACAGAATTGTGTTCAGACTCTCAGACTATAGACCAAACAGTCTATGAGGCAAGTGGCATTGTATCTGTCTCAGACACTGGAAGAGGAGGTGTGTCGTGTGTGTGTGTGTGTGTGTATGTGTATGAGCATATGAGTGAGTGTGTGTGCACGCGTGTGTGTGTGTGTGCGTTTCATGTTTCACGTCTCATGTCTCTCCACAGTTATGTAGGTAGTTCCTTGCTCCTTCTGACAGTGCTGTGTGTGTGTGTGTACATGTGTATGTGTGTGTGTGTGTCCACAGCTGTATAAATCCAACTCCTGTTCCCACATCCTGGCATGTGCCCCGTCTAACAGCGCTGCCGATCTGCTGTGTGAGAAAGTTCTAGAACATGCCGACATACGCCAGGTCTACCGCCTCTACGCCAGCAGCAGAGATCCACGCTTCATACCTCAGGCAGTGTGGGTCAGTGGAATGTGTGTGTGTGTGTATGTGTATGTGTATGTGTGTGTGGTAACATGACAAAGTACATGGTGTGTTTCTGACATGTGAATGTCAGACATGGTACAAAGAAGCAATGGCAGTTTCTCATCTGTGTTTATGTCTGTGTGTGTGTGTTTGTGTGTGTGTGTGTGTGTGTGTGTGTGTGTGTGTGTGTGCACGCTGACCACAGGACTGCTGTAACCTTGATGGTGATGATATAGTGTTTCCCAGTAGGGAGACCCTTATGGAGTACCGGATCCTGGTAACCACCGTGGTGACAGCTGGACGGTGAGGACACATGATTGTGAAGCCTTAAGTGAGGACACATACTTGTGAAGCCTTAAGTGAGGAGACATACTTGTGAAGTCTTAAGTGAGGAGACATACTTGTGAAGTCTTAAGTGAGGAGACATACTTGTGAAGTCTTAAGTGAGGAGACATACTTGTGAAGTCTTAAGTGAGGAGACATACTTGTGAAGCCTTAAGTGTTTGAGATTGGAGACACTCTTGTGAAGCCTTAAGTGTTTGAGATTGGAGACACTCTTGTGAAGTCTTAATTGTTTGAGATTGGAGACACTCTTGTGAAGTCTTAAGTGTTTGAGATTGGAGACACTCTTGTGAAGTCTTAAGTGTTTGAGATTGGAGACACTCTTGTGAAGTCTTAAGTGTTTGAGATTGGAGACACTCTTGTGAAGTCTTAAGTGTTTGAGATTGGAGACACTCTTGTGAAGTCTTAAGTGTTTGAGATTGGAGACACTCTTGTGAAGCCTTAAGTGTTTGAGATTGGAGACACTCTTCCCAGTCTCAGCAGAGAGATGCAAGCAGTATCGTGCAGTAGGAGAAGATGATATGGTGCTGATTCTCACTGGGACAAGCAGAAACATTGGAACTGAGGACTGATGATAAAGTTCATGTCTTTAGTTTCATCCTTTGATTCACCACTAGATGAGTTATGAGTAATGAGTGATGAGTTATGAGTGATGAGTTATGAGTAAAGAGAAGAGCTGTAGGGTGTTGTTTGTATTTGGTCACATGACTAAACTCTCAACAACGTCAGATTCACAGATATTTGTGTTTGCATAACACTGCACATGGAGACATGAAGACAGAAAGGAATTAGTGTGTGTGTGTGTGTGTGTGTGTGTGTGTGTGTGTGTGTGCGTGCGTGTGTTTTCTCCTTAAAGGCTTGTAAGGGCTATGATTATTTCAGAGAAAAACTAATTATATAACCCTGTTAGTTATAGTAGCCTGATATGATGGGCTACATAGGCCTACATGGCCACTGACCTAACGGCAGTCAGGCTCGTTCTGAGGTTTTTTTTTCCACTGATGGTGTGGAGTATGATGCGCTAAGTGCTCAGATAATGTTTTCTGTACACTACAAAACCTTTCTGTCTGAAATGACATGGAGAGGATTTAGCTGTAGGAATTTTCAAAATGTTCTTGGGTTTGGGAGAAACCCCTGAGTCCTGTTTATTCCTTTCGTCTAACTCACCCTTTAGCTTGCAATAGAGGATGTCACTGACTGGCAATTAGGCGAGGGCGCTCAAAATCAGGTCAAATCAGCTATTTGTATTTGCATAACGCTGGAGATGGAGATGTGTAGATTGAAAGCAATTTGTGTGTGTGTGTGTGTGTGTGTGTGTGTGCGTGTGTGTCATGAGGGATAGGTTCAGGTACCCTTAGTGACTCCAGTGAATCCTCGCTCACAACAGTGTCATTTTCCTAAACAAAATGTGTGTGTGTGTGTGTGTGTGTTTCCTCCTCACAGGCTTGTAAGCGGTGATATACCTAAGGGCCACTTCAGCCACATATTTATAGATGAGGCTGGTCATGCTCCTGAACCTGAGGTCATCATCCCTGTGGCAGGTAAACAACCCCAAAGAACATTGGGTAATGTAGTCCTCAGACTGAGAACACTGGGTAATGAGCCTGAACAGCACAGGTGTACACTGGGTAATATAATCAGTTGCTGTCACTCCTCATGCCGGCTTTTGAAGGAGCGCCTGGGCTCTGTTTTGCTGGGAGTGTATCTCTGTGCCTTGGACAGGCTGGGCTCTGTTTTGCTGGGAGTGTATCTCTGTGCCTTGGACAGGCTGGGCTCTGTTTTGCTGGGAGTGTATCTCTGTGCCTTGGACAGGCTGGGCTCTGTTTTGCTGGGAGTGTATCTCTGTGCCTTGGACAGGCTGGTGTGTTTGTGGATGAAGCGTTTTCTGAACATAAATTCTGTGTTCTTATTGTCAGCGTTACTGAATGTTGTGTGTGTGTGATGATGGTGTGTGTATGTCAGGTGTGTAAAGTGTGTGTTCTTTTGTCGTCAGCGTTACTGAATGTTGAGTGTGTGTGATGATGGTGTGTGTATGTCAGGTGTGTGAAGTGTGTATTCTCTCGTTGTCAGGGTTACTGAATCCTGAGTCGGGTCTTCTGGTTCTGGCTGGAGACCCTAAACAGCTGGGCCCCATTCTCAGATCACCCATCGCTAAGAAACGCGGCCTGGGTGAGTGTGTGTGTGTGTGTGTGTGTGTGTGTGTGTGTGTGTGTGTGTGTGTGTGTGTATGTGAAAGGCAAAAGAACTGCATTACAGTGAAGTGACAAATCTACTTTGAGTCTGGTAGTACTATAAAAGCATCAGTGATGGAAAAGTGACTGGGACATGATCAGAAGGTGAATCAGGGTCGCCCTGCTTGAAAACAGGAGCGAAAACGATGGTTAAAATATGACTAAACTCTAAGAAAATGAAAGGAGGAATATTTAGCTGAAACCTCGAGATGTTAGTTTGGTCCAAATATTAGAGCAACAGACATAACAGGACACGACAGAGGTTAAATGTCACTGAAATCAGCCGACTGCTGGACCCGTCCCACTCAGACTCATTCGCTCTGTTCTGGAGTTTGCCGCCCACGGCCTGTTTTATCATGCCGCCAAATAACAATTACGTCACATGCAGATCATCAGTATCAGGATATGCATGCATGCATGTGTGTGTGTGTGTGTGTGTGTTAATGCTACCTGTCCTGTGTTGTCCCAGAGGTGTCTCTGCTGGAGAGATTAATGATGAGTAACCGTCTGTACCAGAAGGATACTAGTGGACACTAGTGTGTGTGTGTGTGTGTGTGTGTGTGTGTGTGTGTGTGTGTGTGTGTTAATGCTACCTGTCCTGTGTTGTCCCAGAGGTGTCTCTGCTGGAGAGATTAATGATGAGTAACCGTCTGTACCAGAAGGATGCTAGTGGACACTACAACAGCCGCTATGTCACTAAACTGCTGCTCAACTACAGGTGCTCCCCTTGATGGTCTCATATCATCTCCACAAACACCAACACACACACACCTCTACATGCACGCACACACGCACACACACACACACACACCACAAACACCACCACACACACTTCTACATGCACAGGTGCTCCCCTTGATGGTCTCATATCATCTCCACAAACACCAACACACACACACCTCTACATGCACGCACACACGCACACACACACACACACACCACAAACACCACCACACACACTTCTACATGCACACACACACACACACACACACACACACCACAAACACCACCACACACACCTCTACATGCACACACACACACACACCAAAAACACCACCACACACACCTCTACATGCACACACACACACCACAAACACCACCACACACACCTCTACATGCACACACACACACACACACACACACACCACAAACACCACCACACACACCTCTACATGCACACACACACACACACACACACACACACACACACACACCACAAACACCACCACACACACCTCTACATGCACACACACACACACCACAAACACCACCACACACACCTCTACATGCACACAGACACACACACACACCACAAACACCACCACACACACCTCTACATGCACACACACCCACACACACACACCACAAACACCACCACACACACCTCTACATGCACACACACACACACACACACCACAAACACCACCACACACACCTCTACATGCACACACACACACACACACACACACCACAAACACCACCACACACACCTCTACATGCACACACATCCACACACACACCACAAACACCACCACACACACCTCTACATGCACACATACCCACGCACACACCACAAACACCACCACACACACTTCTACATGCACACGCACACACACACACACACCACAAACACCACCACCACCACCACCACCACCACCACATACAACTACACACACAGTCACGCACACCACCACACACATGTGCAAACGGAAACACACACACACACACACACACGACTCTTAATGACAGAGCAGGGGAAATACTTAAAAGCTGTTTGAATGTGTTCCCTACGGATCCCACAAGAATTTTCTGGAATTTCCTACAGAATAATAAAAGCATTTATCTCTCTATCTATCTATCTACCTATCTGTTTATCTGTCTATCTATCTATCTATCTATCTATCTATCTATCTATCTATCCATCTATCTAAGAGCATCCTGAAGGTTCCTAATGATCTGTTTCCTTTCGATCCCACAGGGGCATCCTGAAGGTTCTTAATGATCTGTTCCGTTTAGATCATCCTGAAGGATCCTAATGATCTGTTCCCTTTAGATCCTGAAGGTTTCTATTGATCTGTTCCCTTTAGATCCCATAAGAGCATCCTGAAGGTTCCTAATGATCTGTTCTATGAGGGGGAACTGGTCCCCTCTGCTGATGAGATCTCCACTCACATGTACTGCAACTGGGAACACCTGCCCAAGAAGGTGGGGCTCTCGCATTGACTGATAAGATACAGGACTGTGTGTGTGTGTGTGTGTGTGTGTGTGTGTGTGTGTGTGTGTGTGTGTGTGTGTGTTTGTATGTATGTGAGTGTGCGTGTGTGAGTGTGTGTGTGTGTGTGTGATCTGTGTGTACTGCTCTCACACACTATAGATCAGGTGTTCTCAAAGTGGTGGTACTTTGTCTGTCTTCTGTAACATCCATTCAGTTACTTTCAGTTGGTTCACATAGATGACCATGTACCTCTCACCTCACACACCATAGATGACCATGTGTCTCTCACCTCACACACCATAGATGACCATGTGTCTCTCACCTCACACACCATAGATGACCATGTACCTCTCACCTCACACACCATAGATGACCATGTACCTCTCACCTCACACACCATAGATGACCATGTACCTCTCACCTCACACACCATAGATGACCATGTACCCCTCACCTCACACACCATAGATGACCATGTACCTCTCACCTCACACACCATAGATGACCATGTGTCTCTCACCTCACACACCATAGATGACCATGTGTCTCTCACCTCACACACCATAGATGACCATGTACCTCTCACCTCACACACCATAGATGACCATGTACCTCTCACCTCACACACCATAGATGACCATGTACCTCTCACCTCACACACCATAGATGACCATGTACCTCTCACCTCACACACCATAGATGACCATGTACCTCTCACCTCACACACCATAGATGACCATGTATCTCTCACCTCACACACTGTGAACACACAGAAGAGGTTCTTCTGGGGACACAAACAACAGCACCATACACTTCCCACTGAGCTGGAATATGACACATTTATTCAGATTTAGCAGTTGATAGAAAACATCTCTCTGAATGTTCAGCTCAGTTTCATGAACACACACCTTGTGTTTACCCAACGTTAATTGTTTTATCACCTCTCTCCTCCATTTCCTCTTTCATATGAACTGTGGTGTGTGTATTAAGATTGCACCCCTGATAGCAGCAGAGTTTTGGTGTGTCAGACAGTGTGTGTGAGAATGCCATTACCCTGTCAGCTCAGCTTGTGTGTGTGTGTGTGTGTGTGTGTGTGTGTGTATGTGTGTCTGTGTGTGTGTGTCTGTGTGTGTATGTTTGTGTGTGTGTGTGTGTGCATGTGTGTGTGTGCATGTGTGTGTGTTGGTGTGTGCGTGTTTGTGTACGCGTGTGTGTGTGTGTGTGCGTGCGTGTGTGTGTATGTGTGTCCATGTCTGTGTGTGTATGTTTGTGTGTGTGTATGTGTGTGTGTGTGTGTGTGTGTGTCCCATCAGGGTTTCCCGCTGATCTTCCATGGAGTAGTAGGAAAGGATGAGAGAGAAGCTAACAGCCCGTCCTTCTTCAACCGCTCCGAGATCGACGTCGTCATGGGATACCTGAGGAAGCTGCTGCTGGAGGCCCAGGGCAAGAAGGGCGTGGCCCGCATCTCCCCCAAAGACATCGGCATCATCGCCCCCTACAGGAAACAGGTGGGAGCTGCATGGGTCTGTACAGGCAGCTCTTCTACATGTTACTGTAAATGGAGCTAACTATCAAAAATAAACAAATGCATTACTTCTACAAATATCGAAACTAAAATATATAAAACACTTTCTGACTTCAGAAGTAAATTAAATAAAAAAAAACTTTATGTGTTGCTATGGTAATGAAATAAACAGAACACTCAGGCGATGTTGCCAGCATGGTGATTGGCTCTTGCAGGACTTCCTGTGCCCAAACTGACACTCCCCCAGTTTCTTGTTGTCATGGTGATTTTGGGGCTGTGATGTGTTGCAGGTGGAGAAGATCAGACAGGCCATCGAGAGGCACGACAAAGAGCTGCAGAAGGTTACAGGCATTGAGAGCCTAAAGGTAGGAGGACTTTTACCTCAGATGACCTTTTAGTGCCTGGTCATATGACCTTTATCATTACGGGTGTGTGAAATTATTGTGAAATGATGTGTGTGTGTGTGTGTGTGTATGTCTGTGTGTGTGTTTCTGCATGTATGTGTGTGTGTGTGTAGGTGGGCTCAGTAGAAGAGTTTCAGGGACAGGAGAGGAGGGTGATTATTGTATCAACAGTCCGCAGCAGTGGAGAATTCCTGAGAATCGATGAAAAGTTCAACATTGGCTTCCTCCAAAACGAAAAGGTGTGTATGTGTGTGTATGTATGTGTGTGAAATATATGTGTGTGTGTGTGTGTGTGCTTGTGTGATGTATGTGTGTGTATGTGTGTTTAATATATCTGTGTGTGTATGTGTGTGTGTGTGTGATGTATGCGTATGTATGTGTGTTTAATATATCTGTGTGTGTATGTGTGTGTGTGCATGTGTTTGTGTAATGTATGTGTGTGTATGCGTGTTTAATATATCTGTGTGTGTGTGTGCGTGTGTGTTTGTGTAATGTATGTGTGTGTATGTGTGTTTAATATATCTGTGTGTGTGTGTGTGTGGTGTGTGCGCGTGTGTTTGGGTAATGTATGTGTGTGTATGCGTGATTAATATATCTGTGTGTGGGTGTGTGTTTGTGTAATGTAGGTGTGTGTATGTGTGTTTAATATATCTATGTGTGTGTGTGTGTGCGTGTGTGTTTGTGTAATGTATGCGTGTTTATAATATCTATGTGTGTCTGTGTGTGTGTGTGTTTGTGTGTGTGTGTTTGTGTAATGTATGTTTGTGTATGCGTGTTTAATATATCTATGTGTGTGTGCGTGTGTTTGTGTGATGTATGTGTGTGTATGTGTGTTTAATATATCTGTGTGTGTGTGTGTGCGTGTGTTTGTGTAATGTATGTGTGTGTGTGCGTGTTTAATATATCTGTGTGTGTGTGTGTTTCTGTAATGTATGTGTGTGTATGTGTGTAATATATCTGTGTGTGTGTGTGCATGTGTTTGTGTGATGTATGTGTGTGTATGTGTGTTTAATATATCTGTGTGTGTGTGTGTGTGCGTGTGTTTGTGTAATGTATGTGTGTGTGTGCGTGTTTAATATATCTGTGTGTGTGTCTGTTTGTGTAATGTATGTGTGTGTATGCGTGTAAGATATCTGTGTGTGTGTGTGTGCGTGCGCGCGTGTGTGTGTGTGTGTGTGTGTGTGTGTGGTGTGCGTGTGCGTACGTGAGATTATCTGTATTTGTGTATTTATAGTTTTCCCACTGAGAGTGTGTGTGTGTTTCTGCAGAGGTTTAATGTGGCAATGACTCGAGCCAAAGCCCTGCTAGTTGTGGTGGGAAACCCTGTTATCCTCAGGACAGATCCTACCTGGGGCAGGTCAGTTCACACACACAATACACCACACACACACACACACACCACACACACACACATCTATATGTATTGCTCAGATAAATCCTTATATGTTCTCCAGTAGACCACCAGAAACATTTGAGCCTCAGTCAAGTAACCATATGTGTGTGTGTGTGTGTGTGTGTGTGTGTGTGTAGGTTCCTGGAGTATTGCACAGGTGAATCAGGATACACAGGATATGACTTCAGAAACACAGAGGGAACAGAGGAAGTAGTGGCTCGCCTGACTGCCCTCAACATTGGCCAAGATACATCTGGTATAATACACACACACACACACACACACACACACACACACACACACACACAAGAGTATATGTAGAGAAATTATAATGGGATTTTTTGTGGAATTTATGTTGTAACTTGGAAATGAAATCCTTTAATTTGTCAATTTCACTTCTCTGTGTCTCTGCCTCCCTCTAGTGGACACGGGGGAGAGTGTTGTGCAGCAGATACTGGACCCTGAGTGGAGGAACGAGCAGTAGCCTAATTATTCACACACACACACACAATTAAGAATTATGAACTGAGGTGTGAGATTTACAGATTTAAGTTAACCACAAGACAGAGCTTTGCATGCATTGAAAACTGAACAGATGAACCTTTCTGTCTTCATACATCTGAGCAGGAGTCAATACTGTAATGAGATTTTAGAGAGATTTATAGTAATCTTATTTTTGATATCTGTAAAAAAAAAACCCAGTTGACTGGATTCCATTGTCCATAATGGACATAATGATATAAATGATCAATCTGTATAGTAGATGTTACCAAGCACCTCTGAGGGGTAAAGTACATATGGAATCCCAGAAGTCACACCAAGCCTGGAGACAAAACGACCACATGTTGATCCAGCACAGATGAAACACACCAGGCTGACTCTGGTTTAGTATTGTTTAATTATCATTAATGATAAATGAACTGGTCTTGATGAACTTCAAACACAATCCACAATCTGCCACGAACCAGTGACTCTTTGACAGTTTTTTCATGCAAATTTCATGTAATCACTCACAGCATACAAATGATGTTTCAGTGCCGTTACAGATGACAGGGGACATAAAAGTCCACTTTCCATGGACCTGCACGATATTTTCAGATCAGGTTTAGGTTTATGTTGTTAACCTACAGTCAAGTTCAACACACACACACACACACACCAGCAGTTTCCCTGATCACAAAGCCCTGAACATCTACATTGGGCCAGAGAGTGCAGAAGCCACACACCAGTGCTTTCTGGGCCACCATACTTTTTAGCAGAACCATAAATCCGTTAGCTGTTCTCCAGGTTCCAAAGCCGTATCAGAACCCATACATCCTTAGAACACACAGTCTCCATATCATCTCAGATCACCTCCAGATGCCATCCCTTAGACTTAATACTGATCCTCCAGAAACTGAGCAGATTCTGTCCTACTCTCATTCAGACCGTCCACACCACCCCTCAGCAGCCTAATAATGATAACACATTTGTTTTATGTAGAGCTTAAAAGAGAGACTCTCTCTCTCTCTCTCTCACTCTCTCTTTCTCTCTCTCTGGATTCACTTGATGTCCACCACTATAATTCGCTTGACAATCCTCAGCTTGTGTGTCCTGCAATGATGTGGGGATCCTCAGGGCCACATGTACTTCTAAAGGACAGCACTTCACAGCACTGTGATCTTTTACTGTGATTTCATTTTACTGTGCATCTCTGTGCTATTAAAAAGAAGAGGCTTGATTTTGGCATTTAGTCACGTGTGTCACTTTGTTTCTCAGTCCCAATGCCTGTAACAACTTGGGCAGGAATAGCATCATACACTTGTTATTACACTTCTTATAACATTTTAACACTAAGCATTATAACAACAACAGGCTGATCCAAAAGTCTGCAAACCCAATAGTACATTCACAGTTGAGCGAAAAAGTCTTATAGCCCTTGTATTCTGGCTGCAGGTACTTTAGATCATTCCTCTGCATGATGGTTATATCAGCCAAAGATACTTTAAAACCCATCTCTGTATAGGGTGACCACCTCCAAACAGACAAAATGTGGGACGAGTAGCAAGTTTAAGTGAGACAGTGTGGCACAGACATAATATCTTTAAGCTTAACAAATAATGTCAATCTAATTGACCAAAAGATAGAGATGCTACCTGACCCAAAGGTAGAGATGCCACCTGACCCAAAGGTAGAGATGCTACCTGACCCAAAGATAGAGATGCTACCTGACCCAAAGACAGAGATGCCACCTGACCCAAAGGTAGAGATGCCACCTGACCCAAAGGTAGAGATGCCACCTGACCCAAAGGTAGAGATGCCACCTGACCCAAAGGTAGAGATGCTACCTGACCCAAAGGTGGCTACAGCTTAAGACTATAAAAGATAAAACACTTCATTTTGCCACTTTTGTCTTTGTGTGGACATTATCACGTTAGTGAATCGTCCAAAAGACCAGGCACTGAAGTTAGTGAATCGTCCAAAGGACCAGGCACTGAAGTTAGTGAATCGTCCAAAAGACTAGGCACTGAAGTTAGTGAATCGTCCAAAGGACCAGGCACTGAAGTTAGTGAATCGTCCAAAAGACCAGGCACTGAAGTTAGTGAATCGTCCAAAAGACCAGGCACTGCGCAACTAAAAGTATGATTTCAGAAACTGTCACAAATTTGATCAAATTGAATTTAAAATACTTGGCTCAGAAAGTATCAGTGCTAATTAAGCTTCAGTGCAAAATATTAGGCATCTACACAAAGTTAAATAAAAAGCACAGACTACAACTGTGTGAACGCCCAGGTGTTTGAATATTATGGAATTATTAAAAAAAAAAAAAGATAAATGGCGCTTGTCACTTTACTTAGTTCCACTAAAGTAACTTGTCCTTTGGGAAGTATTGCAGATATTTCAAATAAAAGTATTGCGGACTTTGGATCTTTCAAATAAAGTACAAACAAGATGGAGCTGACTGTTAATTAAGAGTTCTTGGGTTTGCGTTTATCCAGTTAAACATAGGCTGCTGTAATAGCAGTGGCTGTGGCAGTGCCCCATCACAGACAGTATATTTTATACATATTTTTGTAAAACCACAACAGGTTTATGAGGCCTATGATTGACAGTGCAGGAACAGTTTTACAGGATTGGGGTTTTTGTCAAATCTAGGCCTACTGTGTAAAAAAAAATAATAAACTTAACATAACTAATAATAACTAATATTAATTTTTCTTGCGGTTAATGGCTAAGGAAAGTGTTCTGACAGATTGATTTGATGCATCATGAAGGCTAATTTGTCACTATTGTTATGCTGGTGGGAGTAATGAGCTCAGTGTGACTGGGCTCTGTTCTGATCTCTAGTATTTTCTCCCCATAAGACAAGTTTATATTTTGTAGCAATGGGTGATAACTTTTTCATGGCCCCCTGGCAACGTGCTGCAGACCCCCATTAAACTGCCAAAAGTATTCGTACCCTGTTGTCACCTGTAACTTGGTATACATACATGCTCGCATGTAGTAGAAGGATGTGCACTTAAAATCTTTATGTCTTTAACCGAGGTTTTGGGTCAGAGGACACTGACAGCACTCTGCTGCCTGTGGAATTTTGCAACGTTCCACTAGTACACGGTACAAGGTCACCCTGATCCATCCCTATAGATTGTCATACACCAGTTGGGTTGGTGACTGCTGCTGGGTGAGGTTAGTCCTATGTGTCGTTTAGAGTGCTTGTACTTTGTACTTTGTGTGATGACATACAATCTTCAGAGTGAAACAGAAATTCAGGATTCCATGTATTTTTTTTCTTAATTCTCACGATATTCAAAAGACTCAGGGTCAGAGTCCAGGGGGCCGAGCACTGAATAAAAAAGACTCAGGGTCAGAGTCCAGGGGGCTAAGCACTGAATAAAAAAGACTCAGGGTCAGAGTCCAGGGGGCTAAGCACTGAATAAAAAAGACTCAGGGTCAGAGTCCAGGGGGCTAAGCACTGAATAAAAAAGACTCAGGGTCAGAGTCCAGGGGGCTAAGCACTGAATAAAAAACAAATCTCTGGGCTTGGCCATGAATCTCAAGTACAGGCATTCCAGGTAGGAGGTTCCAACCCAAAGTGGAAAGTGGAGTGGAAAAGAACGGTTATAGCGGGCTGGGTGGAATAGGGAAGATAGAGGCCATATGGTGCAACCCATCAAATTTACAGCTAAGTGACTACTGTGGTATGTGATAGTGAAAGTAAAACTTGTCAAGCAGCAATAAAGAGAGGCAACACAACCAGTGTATGGTGAAATCCTGTTTGTCTTGGAAATGGATCCAAAGTTATATCCAAAGAAGCAGGATAGCTCTTGTCCTGTGTGCACTGAAATCTACAAAGAACCAGTCATTCTGACCTGCAGTCACAGCTTCTGTAAAGTGTGTTTGCAGCTGTTCTGGGAAGCCAAAGGATCCAGAGAATGTCCTGTCTGCAGAAAGGGATCAAATGAGTTTGCTATCCCAAATCTGGCTTTACAGAACCTGTGTGAGACTTTATCTGAGACTTCCTTACAAGACAAAGAGAGGACACGTGGACTTTGCAAAGAGCAGAAGCTAAAGGTAGGGTATAATGTCTATCTGAGTTAAAGGTAAGGGAATTTGGCTATTGATTATTACAGCATCTGAGTTAAAATGCGTTTGGCTATCGATTACCAAAGCATGGCCTTTCATTTCCTGCCCTAAATGAGATGCCGCTTACACATTACTGTCCATTCATAATAAGCAGCCTTTGCACAGTTCTTACAAGTCCATTTCAGCGTATAATCATTTATCACAGGATTACATAGAATATTATTTATGCTTAGGTCTTCAAAAATAAGCACATACTCCTATACAAATATGCACATACTCACACTCCTGACTCACTGCTTTTATGTTCCCATACTTTACAACACCGCCTTAGACCACGGATATGGCTCACTCAGAAATTACAGTCTCCTAGGCTGTCTCCGTGTCCGTGCCATATTGCACACATCCAGGTGCACTTTTGCTAGCACACCACTTTTGGTGGAATTTAAAGACATTCGACATTGTTTAAAGAAATGTTAGCGATCTATGCAGGATCGATCACTCCTTTGCTGTCGTCTCAGTTTGTGCCAGGTTTGTGCTCACATCTTTCTCTACAGAGCTCCCCGTTGCTACGTTGTGTTTATAGCTAGCCAGTGCGCGTGTGTGTGTGTGTGTGTGTGTGTGTGTGTGTGTGTGTGTAGTACTGTACAGCAATTCATTACTTCATGAGGCCTAAACCTCTATAGAGACTTGGCCGTGGCCCACCAACCCAACCTTGCATTTTACATTTACATTTACATTTAGGCATTTAGCAGACGCTTTTATCCAAAGCGACTTACAAAAGAGGAGAACATTCAAGCTACAACACAATGAACTAACAAGGAGTGCATATTGTTAACATAGAATCTGCACTATTTTAAGTTGAAAAATGTTCCGTATCTCCGCCCAGATGCACTAGCAGAAGTCAAAACAGCCACCAATCAACCCATAAAGTATTACAGAAGCACCACAATGACTCTTAACCCTGCTAATTAAGGTAACTTGAGCAAAAATAGTTGCATAGTGCCCCTTACAAAAACACTTCCTTAGGTGATGCTGTGCGTGAGATTATAACATCAGGGTGTCTGGGCGACTTCACAAGATAAATGAAACAATCCCCCAAGCATTCCATGTTTTTATAACTGTCCCACTACAGGACACCACTTGTCCTAAAGTAGGACGACAACAACAAAGATTAAAAATAAAAACTATATAGTATACAGGATGGTATACTATTTTTGATGAACTAACACTGCTATGAACACATTTAGGTAAAAAGTAGCACATTTGTTTTGATGATAACTGATGTATACCATTAAGGTCAAATTTGTCCAGACTCTATGGCACAACTCTCTGATGGTTTGAGCTCCAGGTGCTTCCTGTTTAATTATTGATCTGACCTGTTTTATAACTGTACAGAGTCATGTGATTTTTATCACATGGCAATACAGCTTTGTTTGTAGTTTCATTGACATCCATTAGTTTGGTGGAGAGACACGCCCCCGTTAGGCAGTGTCCCACATTAGGACACATTGTCTGCTTTTGTCACTATTAGTTTAACACACCTCACATTTGATAGCTTCACTGCAAAGATCAGCACGGGTTTATAATCTGAACACTGCGCTCATGTTTCCTTTTAGAACATGACTGATCAGCAGGATGATCTCACTGCTTTGCTGAATGACTCTGGTAAGCCAACCCAGGAGCAGGCCATTGCCAGAGCCAAAGAAATGGTTGATAGTTTAGATAATGTGGTGCTCAACATTGCTGTAACTGGGGAGAGTGGAGCAGGAAAGTCTTCCTTTGTGAATGCCATCAGAGGTCTGACTGACACAGATGAAGGAGCTGCACCTGTTGGTGAGGATGAAGGCACCATGGAGCCCACTGCATATCCCCACCCAAGTTTGCCCAATGTGAAGATCTGGGATCTGCCAGGTATAGGGACCCCAGCATTTAATGCAAGTTCTTACGCTAAAAAAATGAAATTTCAAACCTATGACTTCTTTATCGTAGTGAGTGCATCTAGATTCAAAGAGAATGATATCAGGCTGGCTAAAGTAATTAAGAAGAACAAAAAGAATTTTTACTTTGTTCGTTCAAAGATGGACATTGATGTAGAAAATGCTGGAAGAAGAGGGGTGACAGAGGAGCAAACTCTTAAAACAATACGAGACAGTTGTGTGAAGAATCTCACTGAACTAGGACCCACACCTGTCTTTCTCATTACATCCCGTGATCTGAGCAGGTTTGACTTCCCCAAACTGACAGACACTCTGGAGGGAGACCTGCCAGAGCACAAGAGAGATGCTCTTGTTCTGGGTTTGCCAGTGTATTCCCACAAGTCTCTAGAAAAGAAAAAGAAACTGTTTGAAAAGTCAGTCTGGGCTTTGGCTGCTGTATCTGGTGGAATAGGAGCAGTCCCAGTGCCAGGTCTGTCAACTGCTTGTGATGTTGGCATGATAGTGTCTTTTCTCACCAAATGCTACCACTCGTTTGGTCTAGATGATAAATCCCTCATTAAGCTGGGAAAAAGAGTGAACAAGCCAATACTGGAAAAGGTTAAAGAATCCAGACTTATTCAGGCACTTGCAACAAACACATTACTTTCATCAAACCTGATATCAAAAATATTGTTGGCAGGTGCTGTTGAGGCAGCATGCATCCTTGTGCCTGTGGCCGGCAATATAATAGCAGCCGGTGTATCTTTTACTACAACAAGATCAGTGCTCTCAAAGGGACTGGAGGAGCTGTACAAATCAGCAGAATTAGTGATTGAAATGGCAGAGCTACAGTAATAATCTCAAATTATTCACATAGGATTAGACATCTTATCTTACTCTTTCTTTTTCAGGTTTGTTTGAACAGTGTACCATATATTACCATCTATCTATCTATCTATCTATCTATCTATCTATCTATCTATCTATCTCCATAGATTGTCATACACCAGTTGGGTTAGTAACAGTAGTGCTGGGTTAAGTTAGTCCTGTGTGTTGTTTAGTGTGTTTGTGCTTTGTGTGATGACATACAATCTTCAGAGTGACAGAAGAAACACAAATTCAGAATTACATGTTTTTTTCTTATTTCTTAAAAGGCTTGTTTTGTTCATTTGTCAGTAAAAACTGGTTTGTGTCATTTTTGTCTTTTTCTGATTCACCTGTACAGAATTGTAATAAACTGTTTACAGGCTGCATAAGATAATGAGTTACCTGTAATCTGAGATGCATTTGGAACTTTGGGAGAAATTTAAAATTTATGTTAATGTTTGCTGTGATTTTCAAATGGTGTTTTAGTCATGTAATTAATGATTTAACACAGTGTATTACAGCTTTAGACATGTATAGA
The DNA here is from genome assembly GCA_015244755.2 of Tenualosa ilisha. NCBI lineage: Eukaryota > Metazoa > Chordata > Actinopteri > Clupeiformes > Clupeidae > Tenualosa > Tenualosa ilisha. The sequence continues at coordinate 57,695 of PYXC01001629.1, forward strand.
TACTGTTGGTGCAGTATATATGACTGTAACATGTTTTAAATGAACTGGCAAAATAAGTCAAATATCAAATCAAATATAGATAACTGTTCAATCTGTACTTTCAAGACTGCAGTTGTTAATAAAGTGAAAGTGAATGTTGCCGTGTTATTGGAGTATTACTGGAGTATTAATGGAGTATTATTGGAGTATTAATGGAGTATTATTTCCATGCCTTGCCTGGATACTGCTGTTGGAGTGAAGAATGTGCCATCACAAAAAGGATTTTACATGCACCTGCATGCATGTCTAAATCTTGTAAGTCCTGTCATTTTTTAGGTTGTCTATTAACAGAAATATATTTTTTCATTCACAAATTGACCTGCAAACATCAAGGTGGTTTTCTACGACAGAACAAAACAGAGAACGAAACTGACGACACTCCAGAACAAGAGTGAACACTTGAGAGACTTTACCAAATGGAAGGAGTTACTGAGGGAAAACTTCCAATGAGATGCCAAAGTTGTCTGACTAGAAGTTTTTATTCCCCCAAAGCTTAGTAGGCCTAAGCATCTGCTCCGCTTCGGGCTCTCATCACTCTGGAGTTATTAATGACATAACCGCCTCGCAGAACATTATCCCTTACAGAGTAATTGCATACTTTTATGAAGACATTAACAAATATGTTTTTTATCGATATGATCTGTTCCGCAATCCTTGATGCATAAAGCTATCGATAGTAACGGCTACGTTTAGGAAAGGCGGTAAATGCGCAGGGGTAGTTTTGTCCGTTATGGGCTATAGCCTATTTCATGAATATAACTCATAACTTCACAAACAGGAATGCTGCGCCGTCCTGTGATCCCCTAACTTGAAATCGTCTGTACACCATGTGCTGACTTGATGTGAATTTGAGTGTAAATAGCCTACCGCTCCTACAAGCTCATATTCAGGCTGATAAATACCAAATACTGCGTGGTGAGAGCCCTTGTGCCCAGAGTTCAATACAGCACCTCACCGCTAGATGGGAGATTTTTTTGCACATAGAGGTTTTATTAATGACAATACATGTTTTGAAGATGTGATGTCTGTGGAAGACAGTCGACCTTTTCAACTTGCTACGAAAAACTTTGTGAAATCTCTATGGCCCTTATTTTGACTCTAAACTCTAAAACCACAGACTAAAAAGTATGCGCAAAGACAACCTCAGATGGGAGCATTTTTTTTTCAAAAATCAAATCAGGGAAGCTGATTTCTCACATTCAGCTTGTGTTTGTAACTAGTACTTCCGTGTTCAGCCTGTGTATGACCGGTTCTTCGGCCTTCAGATTGTGTGTTTTTATGGCCTGTTCTTGACTAAATAACTTGTGTATCCGTATGACCTCAATATAATAGAAACGTAACGATTGGCCTGTTTATGCCAGTGGGTTCCAGTCTAGTCATCCTGGGATTTTGAGCCTGAATCTCTGTAATATTCACCCTATTCTCCATGGTTACAAAGGGTTCACCATGTTTGTACTTAATTAGTCATTATGGCCAAATTCATGTGTTACCACCACGACCTGGAGTGGGTGTGGTCTTGTATCATTTACCCCTGTGATGGGATTAAATACAGCACATCAGACATTCGTGGCAATGGCGTTTCTGCATCATTTATTCTGCACAATCAGTTAAACATAAGTAAAAGCATAAATCAACAATAAAGTCCATAATGCATCTGACTGTCTTACAGCAACTCATTTCCAAACTATGGACCAGTGGAACTCATTTACTTTACATATTGGCGATGGTCATACATTGGCTTAACACAGTATCAATACACTCAGTTAACATTTACACATTTTCACCAGAATACTCTTCTGAACCAAAAATATCACACATGGAGTTCTTTTGCCAAGTTACAAAATACAGCGCGACATATCACGTTCGTGAGCCAATGAACTCATACTAAGTGTGCTCACTTTGACTTAGTACGCTTACTCAGAAACAAAGTGTTCAACTCTCTCCAAACTTCTGGTTTTCTGTCACCACATTAGCACTATTAACTTCAGTAAACATTCAAATTACGACAGTCTGTCACAATTTTACTCAGCTTCATTATTTAAGCAACTTAGAAAAACACATCCTTGCACATTTGTTTTGTTACAAAAGCGCGCAAATATTTCTTTACTCCATTTACATTCAATGGACAGGGCTAACTACCTGGGGTTTTAGCAGCTAGCGTCCGTATGAAGTTTTACACAATTCGGTACACAAACTTTCATTACAGTTTTCATTCAAACACACCACCTCAAGCAAACATGTCTATGACTCACTCGGGTTTGACTACACACTTGTTTTTAAAGAAAAGACACGATTTTACTGACCTGTGATGGGATTAAATACAGCACATCAGACATTTGTGGCAATGGCGTTTCTGCATCATTCTGCAGTTGCGCCTCTGGCCACGTTCAGATCCCACCACCTACAGCGCCCCCTCCTGGCTTAGATATGCCGAGCCATTTATCAATTGGTAGACACCATGTACAAGTAACGTAGACACAACAAAAAAAGAAAACAGTAGTATATGACCCCTTTTTTATATTTTACCTGGCAGAATATGTGTTTCTTTTTAAAATCTTGACTCAAATGTTAATGAACTAAATTAATTACTTGCCTTCTTACTAATTATTTATATATACTGTGTGTGGTGTATCATGTATGCATGAGTTTAAGCAAAATTGCCTTACTGTACGAGACCAACCCGTTACACATGTGTGGTACCGTGAGAAGTGTCCTATCTCCAGTGCGGGGGCTAAGCACTGAAGTAAATAAATAAATAAATAAATAATCAATCAGGGTTTGTTTATGAATCTCCAGTGAAGTATCCGTGTAGGAAGTTCCAACACACAGTGAAAGGGGGAAAACGGCACAACCATCAAACTGACTGTGAGGCTGGGAAATGAACCTAAAACCAGCGTCAAATGGTGCTTGGTGCTGATCTATGGCAAAAAACGACTACAGGACAGAAGTAAAACAACAACAAGGTTTCTGTGAAATTAAGAAGTGTCCAGTGATCAAGAGAGACCTTGGATCTCTAGCCTGGGAAATGGATTCAAAGGCAGAGGAGGATCTCTCTCGTCCTCTGTGCTCTGGGATCTACAAGGATCCTGATATGGATTTAGAGGTAGAGGCGGATCTCTCTAGTCCTCAGTGCTCTGGGATCTACAAGGATCCTGTGTTCCTGCCCTGCAGTCAAAGCTTCTGTAATGTGTGCTTTAGTTCTTCCAAAGGATCCAAAGAATCTCCAGTCAGCAGAAAGAGATCATCAACAGCATTTTCTTCCCCAAATCTGGCTTTACAGACCTTGAGTGAGACTTTATCTGAGACTTTGCAAGGAGCACAAGAGTAAACTTGAGTTTTGGCAAGGAATGGCAAACATCTTGTGTGCCCTGGTTATAAAGATACAAAATTGCACAAACATCACAACCTCAGTCCTCCTGAAGAATCTGCTTCCAAGTAAAAGGTAAGGCTAAACTATCATACTATCATACTCAACATACTGTTCATCCATAACGAACACTTAATTTGAACACCATAGTTGTAATGATTCCTGCTTGCAGCACATAATCACATGATTTATCATGATTACTTAAAACATGTTTATGAACTTAGATGAAACATAAGAGTGTAACTCTCCCTGACTTACATATGATCACTATATATGGCCATACAGGAAATCATATGATTTTCATATTTTTCTTCCTTCCTTTATACAGAAACTTTAGGGGTTTTTTGCTTTTCAATTCCATTATCATTTCATTTGTCTATACATGCCAGCCACTGGGATTCACTTCCATTCCTGCTTGTGGATACTTTCTTTTATTTGTATGTGGATGTGAATTATATTTGTACCACTCACTCTTTTCATATATATATATTCAAGAATATAAGGGTATGTCTACTGAAGCTGTGTGTGTGTGTGTGTGTGTGTGTGTGTGTGTGTGTATGTATACACATGACATAATTACATTACATCATCACAGCATTCTTGTGTACATCAGTATCAAAAAATGACATGTTGAACACAGGTTTTAAAAGCGCCACACCATAAGTGCATTTTACACTATGAACAGAATGCAGCCCAGACACTGTTGCAGGGTTTCTATTTGGCAATAGTTTTATTTAGAAGGTTTTTTCAGCATATAGTTCCTGTAGTTTAATACTAGTATCTCAACATCACAGAGACCTGGAGACCTTAATGGGACTTCAGCCTCCTGTTCTTCACACGAGACTTCAGAAGCACGCCCAAGAGCATCATGGGTAAGGTCACATGACACAGTCACGTGACTGAGTTGTGGTGGGGTGATTGGCCAAGGCCTGCAGGGTGCCAGGGGGTCAGTCAGAAGCCCTTACAGATGAGGCAGGACCACTGGGTCAAAACCAGGTCCTATTGGACCTGCAGCAGAACAAAACCAGGACCTGGTGGGGCAGGGGGACTGGACCTCAGACACATCACTGCTGGGTCAGGTCGGGTTGGGTGAGCTGGGTCAGGACTGAGCCCAGATAATTGTGGGTCTGGGCCAAATCATCACACTGGAACAAATCACAGTGGGGCTGAGAGACTAGCATCATGGGGAGGCTGCCTGGATTGAACAGTGCAACAGGTTACACACACACACACACACACACACTCATACTCACACTCCTGTGTACACCTGTGCTCTGGGCACTGGCAGTAAGGCCATGGTCAGCCGTCTGGCAGCCCTTATTCACAAGGGTCAAAGGTCAAGCCAGAACCCCACAGGGCACCCAGTGCTCATCATGGCGATTAGACACTCCCCACAACAACCCCACCCACCAGGTTACCATAGTAACCCTTGTGTCCATAGGACATGATGCATCCAGGCCTCAGAGGTTAAAGGGGAAACAAAACACTGTTACCAAGGCAACAACTTAGGCCCTACCTGTCTGAGCTTGAAAGTGATGTGTGACTGGTGTGCAAGTCAGTCGGTACATTACACTGGTCACATGACAGACAGGAAGTGTGTGTGTGTGTGTGTGTGTGTGTGTGTGTGTGTGTGTGTGTGTGTGTGTGTCTGTGCGTGTTGGTTCGAGAGCGAAAGAGAAGCGTGTGGTAGGCAGTCTGCCCACATGTAAACAAAAAAATAAAAAAGGAAATGATGTCAGAGCACCATGGCCTTCCGGAATGGAAAGGAAAGGAACATTAGCAGAGTTTCTATGGAAACTAACTCAAACACATGGACAATCCAGAAGGAGTTATCCAAGATGGAACGAGAGAGAGAGAGAGAGAGAGGGAGGGAGGGAGGGAGGGAGGGAGGGAGAGAGAGAGAGAGAGAGAGAGAGAGGGACAGAGGGACAAGAGCAAAGAAGAGACAGACAGACGGGGTTAATGGACTTCCTCTCTCAGTCTCTTGGACAGGCTTTGTTGGAATGAAATCTTCCAGAGAGAGCAGAGAGGTGGTATGGTTCCCCTCCTCCCTCGGGGTGTGTGTGTGTGTGTGTGTGTGTGTGTGTGTGTGTGTGTGTGTGTGTCTGTGTGTGTGTGTGGCGTGAGCAGGCTGCGTCGTCCTGATTGGCTGTTCTCAGAGCAGCAGGCAGCCGCTCCTCTTCTTGCGCTTGCGCACCTGCAGCGCCGCCCTGGTGGCCATCTCAAACACCTCCCGCACACCGTCCTTGGTCTTGGCCGAGCACTCCAGGTAGCCAAAGGCACTGATACGGTTAGCCATGTCACGACCCTCCTCAGGTTTCACAGGCTCCTGAGAGACAGACAGACAGACACACACAGACACAGACACACACACACACACACACACATGCGAAAAAGAGGGATGTGTTAAAGGATGATTGAAACAAAAGAAATGACTGTTGACTGCGTGTGTGTTTGAGTGTGTATTTGACCGTTGTGATCTTGTTTGTGTTTCAGCGTGTGTGTGTGTGTTATATAAAACCTACTTTATATTAACTTTTCAATGTGTATTTGACTGTGTGTGTGTGTGTGTGTGTGTGTGTGTGTGGTGTGTGTGTGTGTGTGTGTGTGTGTGTGTGTGTGTGTGTAGAGTACCTGTTTCATCTTGGCCAGCTCCCGACGTGTGTGTTCATCATTGCGGAGGTCCTTCTTGTTGCCCACAAGGATGATGGGAACGTTGGGGCAGAAATGCTTCACCTCAGGTGTCCACTTCTCCGGAATATTCTCTGTTATGTACAGAATTATCCACTCAATCATTAGAGTGTGTGTGTGTGTGTGTGAGAGAGAGAGAGAGACAGAGTGTGTGGACGGGGTGGACATGGCAAGCATCCACTTCTCTGAAATATCTGTTATGGACAGAGTTATCCACTCAATGAGTTAGAGTGTGTGAGTGTGTGTGTTGACAGTGTGTGTATTCTTTATGTGTGTTCCATTCTGTGTGTGCGCGTGTGTGTGTGTATGGTATGAGTACGGTGTGAGTGTTTACATGTATGTTTGTGTCCCAGATGAATGTTTCTGCTTGTACAACAACAGGAGGTACTAGTGTGTGTGTGTGTGTGTGTCTGTAAGTTATGTGACAGGAGGCATGTCTGTCAGCTGTCAGTGTGTTTGTCCCTGAGGGCTGGATCTGCTGGAGGTCAGACATTGTTAGTGATGCTGGGACAGCACTGTCAACCACAGTAAGGAGAAACACAAACACACACACTCAGACAAACACACACACACCACACACACACACAACAAACACACACACACACACACACACACACACACACACACACACACACACACACACACACACAGACCAATTAATGCACACACGCACAAATACCAATTAACACACACACACACACACACACACACAGCTAAATAAACCAGTAAACACATGCACGCAAGCACACACACACACACACACACACACACCCACCCACCCTTACCTAAACTGTCGGGGCTGTCTATGGAGAAGCACATGAGGATGACATCTGTGTCGGGGTAGGAGAGCGGCCGCAGGCGGTCATAGTCCTCCTGACCTGCAGTATCCCACAACGCCAGCTCCACCTGAGAGAAAGTGTGTGTGTGTGTGTGTGTGTGTGTGTGTGTGTATGTTAGAGAGAGAGGGGGAGGAAGAGACAGGAAGATGAAACTGAATTTTATTTTTGATTTTATATAAAACGACTGATCATAATAACTACAAAAACAATATTTAATTTCTCTGGGGGCGTGTGTGTGTCTGAGAATGTGTGTGTGTGTGAGTATATGTGTGTGTGTGTGTCTGAGAATTTGTGTGTGTGTATATGTGTGTGTGTGTGTTCTGAAAGAGATATTTTTAGATTTTTTTTCTGTTGTTCTGTTTGAGCAGCG
>PYXC01001629.1:70000-130000 GCA_015244755.2 Tenualosa ilisha
TTTTCCATTATACCGTTCTTGCACTGTTCTACTCGCTGTTTTTGCACTTCCACTGGGAGTTCCCTGGGAGTTATAATAATAATAATAATAATAATAATAATCATAATCATAATAATAATCATAATAATAATAAACAACAACAACAACAATAATAATAATAAATGTATTTTTAAGAAATGAACACTCTTGCTTACTTGAGTCCAGTACTTATTTTGTTATATAGGTTATCAAATGTTGAGTAAGACTGTTATTCATTGCGCCATGAGAAACAGGTGTGTGACGGACGCAGAGATGCTGCATGAGAAACAGGTGTGTGACGGACGCAGAGATGCAGAATGTATTCATGTCATTTCTCACAACCCATTTCTGACGGCAACAAGTGACTAGCTTAACTGGAAACACTTAGGGGAACAGGGCCAACGTTAGGGGGGCACAGGAACATTTGGGGGGTCTTCAGTCGGTCTAATTTGGACCTCACGACCTGCACACTTTTCAGGTTGTAGCAGGTGTGAGCATCAGTACGGAGCTAACAAACACACACACACACACACACAGAAAAGACCCCAACTATTACACACACACACACACACAGAAAAGAGCTCAACTATTACACACACACACACACACAGAGAAAAGACCCCAACTATTACACACACAGACACACACGCACACAGAAAAGAGCTCAACTATTACACACAAACACACACACCACACACACACACACAGAAAAAAGCTCAACTATTACACACACACACACAGAAAAGAGCTCAACTATTACACACACACACAAACACACACAGAAAAGACCACAACTATTACACACAGACACACACGCACACAGAAAAGAGCTCAATTATTACACACACACACACACACACACACACACACACACAAAAGACCCCAACTATTACACACAGACACACACGCACACAGAAAAGAGCTCAACTATTACACACACACACACACACACAGAAAAGACCCCAACTATTACACACAGACACACACGCACACAGAAAAGAGCTCAACTATTCCACACACACACACACACACACACACACAACACACACACACACACACACACACACACACACACACACACACACACACACACACAGAAAAGACCCCAACTATTCCACACACACAAACACACCAGCAACTCCAGGAGTGAGACGGCATATTATATGTGTGTGAATATTGACAATACAGCAAGCTGCAGAAAACCAAAACACCTCAACAAAGAGATCTTGTCTTAACAAGGCCTGAGCTTAATGAGGGATGAGTCTAACGAGGATGCTCTTAACGAGGCCTGAGCTTAATGAGGGATGAGTCTAACGAGGATGCTCTTAACGAGGCAGAGCTTAATGAGGGATGAGTCTAACGAGGATGCTCTTAACGAGGCAGTGCTTAATGAGGGATGAGTCTAACGAGGATGCTCTTAACAAGGCCTGAGCTTAATGAGGGATGAGTCTAACGAGGATGCTCTTAACGAGGCAGAGCTTAATGAGGGATGAGTCTAACGAGGATGCTCTTAACGAGGCAGTGCTTAATGAGGGATGAGTCTAACGAGGATGCTCTTAACGAGGCAGTGCTTAACGACACATGGGGAGTCTGATGAGGGATGAGACTGAGCTGCAGGTATCAATCAGATCATTCAGCCCAAGACAACACACCACACACACACAGATCTGGCTCTCACCTCTTCTATGTCACACACATATCTATAAATACACTATTCTTCATCAACACTAAAGTGCACTAAAACACTCACACCTGCAACTGCACCAACACCCCATCTGCACCCTATGTGGCTCTCACACACACACACACACACACACACACACGAGAACAGACGTCTCTGCTAATGACGATGATGGTCATCATTATAATTCACTGCTTAGTCAACTACATTTAACTGATTAATGATCCCTGTTCTGTTAAGAGTGTGTGTGTGTGTGTGTGTGTGTGCGTGCGTGTGTGTGTACGCGTGTAAGAGATACTGCTGTGTCGCTGTGCAGATTGGGAAACCACAGTAGATCTGACTACTCACAGGTAGAAACTGTGTGTGTGTGTGTGTGTGTGTGTATGTACACTTCAGTTTGCGTTTGTGAGTGCACCAAGTGGCTTTTCATTCAGAATAATGGATTTATGTTACATCCACTCTGACCCTCAGATTATAGCATCTCACTGTGTGTAATCCCCTGACCAACAGATTATAGCATCTCACTGTGTGTAATCCCAGGAGTTGTAAAAAAGTGAGAGATCACACTTTAATTAATGAAAGACTACATTCAAATGTGTTACTGAACTTCTGCCAGAATGAACCACCTAAAGCTCGCTGTAATTCTTAGTAATTCCAACTGGCCCTGTTGTACAAGCTTGCTTGCTGTCAGTGGGAGGGAGAATGAAACCATTTGGAACAGCACAGACTGAGTAGCGACCCGCAGCGAGCGCTACCTGAATAAAGACAAAGTGACAGAGTTAGCATGGAATGTGTGTCTGCTCTTCAGTCTGCTCTGTTCTTTCTTCCATTCCTCTCTTCTTTTCTTCTCCTCCCTTCTGACAAATAAGAAAGAGCTGCAACATGTATGTGCCATGTGCATGCAAGAGTGTGTGTGTGTGTGTGTGTGTATTGTTAATCCTGACCTTGAAACCAATGGATGGCAGGAAATCTGTCACTGTATGTGTGTGTGTTCATGACAATACCAAACACCCAAGAATAGTGCACCCCCCCCCCCCACACACACACACACCCAAACACACACACACACACACAAACACATACAGACAGACAGACAGACGGACACACACACACACACACCTTCTGTTAGAGGACGTGTGAGAAGGAGGACAACACAAATGGGGAGCAGGGGGAAGAGAAGGAGATAGACAGATGGAGATGGAGAGAGAGAGAGAGAGAGAGAGAGAGAAGTGTGTGTGTGTGTGTGTGTATTCTGACTTTTTAAAGTGTGTGGTGTCTGAATTTTAGCTGCAGGGAGCTTGTGCTTGCGGTAGAAAAAAATGGGCCAAAGGTTACAGCACATGCCATTGTGAGAATTGCCCGAGGTTATTCTGCCTCAAATATGGCCTGATTGTGCGTGCGTGCGTGTGTATGCGTGTGTGTGTGTGTGTGTGTGTCTATAGACTTTATCTATATCCTTTTTTTCAAATATAGGATTCGGGACATAAAATCACCACATCTGAAAAAAAAAACAAAAAAACACACAAATGTACCATCTATAAAACTGCAGAGCGCACGCACACACACACATATATACACTTGAACTCCTCACAGTCAAGATTAAGCTCCTGACAAATGTCACACATCCTATCTGTGTGTACACTTTAAGAGTGTGTGTGTGTGTGTGTGTGTGTGTGTGTAAGAGCAGAAGGAAGAACAGTAAGCACAGATGTTGAGGTCAGAAGAATAAAGGAAAAGAAAGAAATCAGGCCACATTTTGTTTGCTTTATATGTTGAGTGTGTGTGTGTGTGTGTGTATGTGTGTGTGTGTGTATGCGTGTGTGTGTGTGTATGCGTGTGTGTATGCGTGTGTGTGTATGGAGGGTGGGGTCTTTCACCATTGCCCCATTTTCAGTCGGGCATGCTGTGGTCTGCCCTGGGGGCCTTGAAGGGAGGATGAAGGACCATTAACTCCACCCTAGTTCTTAATCATGCCATAATGGGCCAGATAGCATGCTGGGATTCTTACGCACTGGTGTCACTGGAGGGTGTGTGTGTGTGTGTGTGTGTGTGGTGTGTGTGTGTGGTGTGTGTGTGTGTGTGTGTGTGTGTGTGTGTGTGTGTGTGTGTGTGTGTGTGCGTGCGTGCATGCGTGTGTGTGTGTGAACGTGTGTGTAAAAAGGTCTTCAGCTTGTGGATGTGTTTAAATACATACATGTTGTGTATGCCTGCTGGTACTTGTGGTCTGTGTGTGTGTGTGTCAAGATCAGTTGTATGTTTTGTACGCATACACGAGGCATGCATGATTTTGGGAGAAGTAAGCGAGTGTTTTTTGGGTAAGTATGTCTGTGTGTGTGTGTCTCAAGATCATTCATGTGGATGCATTTGTACTAATACAGGAGTCATACGTGTCTACAGTGGTGGAGAGTAACGAAGTACAAATGGCTCATCACAGTACTTAAGTACATTTTTCACATATCTGTACTTTACTTGAGGAGAAATAATGATGAATGCTTTTACTTTCTCTTGACTACATTTTGCAGCTCTTAGCTGCACTTTTACTCCACTCTGTTTCTAAAATGCTTCCTGCTGCGTTTCAATAGGCCGTCACTTTTTGTCATCTAAGCTGCGTGGCTTTCTCGGAAGTTTAAACCAATCAGGTCCATTGTTTGTGTGAAGCTTAAACCAATCATTGCGTTGTTTGATACACTGGTTGAGTGAAGCCGATTTGCTTATTGCAACATTGAGGTTCCCATTCATCCCAATGGGTGACGTATAAAATGCTAAAGCGCTCTTGTCTGGGCCACAGGGCCTTTTTTCTGGGCTTATCACCACTGTTAGCAGTCATGCTTGCTAATTACAGTTTGCTACCAGCTAGATTAGCGTCTTTTTATGGACGATGCACCTTCCCTGATGTGTTCATCCTGTGGGACTATTGGCCTTCTCATGTGAATAAGTGGTCCAGTTGTTGCTGTGAGACATGCTGCTCCACTCGTATGAGTTTGTGTGTTATCTTCAGTAGGTCAGCCCAATGTTACCCAAGCGACTGTGTGTAGCCTGTTCCTCTTTACAAACTCAACACTGTTGTCAACAATTCTGAGGATGGAGATGGAGAATTTGGATGTGATGGAGCAGCCCATATTAGAACGAGACACGATCTCTCTGACCAGCTTATCCAGTAAGGAGACGGACAGGTTGCTGTCCATTTTGAGACACTATTGACTGCATGTAAGGGGTCAAATATTTCAACCATGCCATTTTTTTTCCCCCTAGTCAGCCTGTCATTAAAATATCTGAATCAGAATTAGTGGATGTTTAGTCTTTTGCCTTCAGGAAGCAGTTTTGGTCATCAGCATTTCCATGGAAAAATTAGGAGTTTTGTGCAATTTCATATGAGATTTAATACTATAGACCTATTTACTGTATTGAAATATAGACCATCACAGACAACATATTGCACCAGTACTTTTACTTTAGTACTTTAAGTAGATTTAAAGCAAACACACATTACTTTACTGAGGTAGGATTGTTGATGCTGTAGTTCTATGTTTACTTGAGTATATTTTATTACTTTACTGAGGTAGGATTGTTGATGCTGTAGTTCTATGTTTACTTGAGTATATATAGTGTGTGTGTGTGTGTGTGCGCTATAGGGGAGGAGAGGAAACTAGCAAGGTCAGTCTCTTGCCTCTGGGCCCTGGAATGAGGAACTGCCCAGGCCAAACAAGGCCACCCTAGGCATTACCGTGTGTGTGTGTGTGTGTGTGTGTCCTGCTGACTGTGGCATCAGATGAGGAAGACACACCAGCACTCGTGCAAAATGAGGTCAGAGTGGCCAAACACACACACACACTTTACACCCGCATGTGCGCACACACACATTTGACACCAGTGCTCTTATGGTACCATTGAGACCCTGAGAGAAACTCAGACAATGTCAGAAATGAAGACCAACATTTACACACACTATAGAACTCTGACACAACAAATAAGAATCTAACCAAACCAAAACAAGGAAAGGTGGAAAGGTGGGATGGAAGGTGGAAAAAAGAGAAAGAGAGGGAGAGGGAGGGGGAGGGAGGGAGATGGGGAGATAGATAGACAGAGATAGACAGAGAGAGAAAGTTATAGAGGCAGAGAGCGTCCAAGCACCAGGCCCAAGGGACACTGACCATAGGAGAGGCTGTAGGTGCGGTCTGTGGTTATGTGGGTGTGGTTTCACACTGTGACATCATTTAAGATAGACCATACTTGTGATTTGCAGTGGTCAGGTGCCTGTCTGTGTCTGTGTGTGTGTGTGTGTGTGTGTGTGTGTGTGTGTGTGTGTGTGTGTGTGTGTGTATGTATGTATGTATGTGTATGTAGGTGTCCATTACACTGATGCAGCTAGTCAGGACATTCCTGTGTCTTTTCCTTCTCTCTCATTCACACACACACACACATCTGGAAACATCACGAAGTCTGGGAGCACCAGAATGGGGAATGGCAAGTAGAACTAGAGAGGGCCATGCATGCATACACACACACACACACACACACACACACACAACACACACACAACACACACACAACACACAACACAACACACACACACACACACACACACACACTTTCTCTATATGAGAGTTTGGTCTCAGCAGCCTTGTGAATATTGTAAATAGGCTTTAAAGGAGAAATTCAGAGTAAATCAGTCAATAGCCCTGTTGTTCAAGGTCACTGAATGCTTTCTGTTGGAAAAAGAACCAGAAAATTTGATGCAACACAGACGGAATAACAAACCAATTACTAATGTTAAGTGAGTGGGGCGTAGCGAAATGAAACTGAAAGTAAGTTACTGTGCCCCATTTATTTAAAGTTAGTTGCCAGCACCTGGTGACCTCGAACAGCAGGATTAATTCACCCCAGATTTCTCCTTTAAGACAAAGGTTTTTAGGGAAGTTAAGGAACACACCTGTTATGAGGATAAAACGCTCAAGGGACACGTGCCCCAACATCTACATGACCAACCTGCTTCCCATTTCTTTCTATCAAGTCTTTTCATCCATCAATCTTTTTTCATCTGTCAGCTTTTGTCAGTCTCCATCCATCCCTCTCTTCTCTTTTGTCACTCTGTTTCTCCCTCCTTCCCTCCTCTCACTCCATCAATCTGCATCCCTCGTTCTCTCTGTCTCTCTCCCTGACTTCCTCAAGGCTGTGGCTGTGTGGGAGACTGGTATAAGCCTTCCTATTTATAGAGTATTCACACAAACCAACCCAAATCTCCCCATGCCTCTCTCTCCCTCTGTCACACACACACACACACACACACAGTTAAACAGAGTGAGAGATCAAAACTCTCTCTCTCACACACTCACTCCACCATTTATAAATACACACAGAGGCAGTAAGCACCCTAGGCCATAGCGGCCCCCATGAAAACCATCTGTGTGTCTGCCAACCCAACACCCATCACTGGTCCCTCCCCTCCCCAGCACCCACTAGGAGGCAGTTGCCATGGGATACGAGGCCGTTGCCCTGGGACACCGGATGAAGGAGAGGACACATGAGGGACCCTTCACTCAACCCTCCCCGACAACAATAAAACACACACACGGTGCTCAATCTGCTTGAAGTTTCCCCCTCGCTTGCGGTGGTCTTTATGCTAACACACACTCACTCACTCTCCCCACATTCTCTCACTCACACACACACACACACACACACACATTCTCTCACTCACACACATACAGACCATCCCCTCACATCCTGTGCCTTTGTCACTGGTATGCTCCGTCTAAATTTCCCATCATTCTCCCTGAGGTGTGTTTTTGTAATGTCCCGCAAAGCACAGCCTCGAGTCGTGGAGGCGCATAAGAGCGCTATTAATATGCACACACACACGGACGGGGACACACACACACACACACACACACACACACACGTCTCTGTCACACTCTACTCTGTGTGTTTGTCTTACACACACCACTTGGCCGCCACTCGGCCGTCTCTCCCTCACATGCACGTACATGCACACGTTCACACGTACATAAACACACACACACACACACACACACACACACCTTGGACCCCCCTCTCCTCTGTGCTTTGCTCACACACACTACACTAGAGGAGCTCACACACACTTCAAACTGCCCAAATATCCCTGATCTAAGTCCCTCTGGACAAAAGCATCTGCTAAATGCATGAGAGTCATGCAGTCTACTGTGATGATGTGTGTTTAGAGCTTGCATCTGATATGTGATGGTGTGAAAACCCCAGGCAAGCACAAACAGGTCATTGTGGGGCCCCTGTGCAGTGCCCCCTGTTGGTGACTGTCCCACAAAACCACACTAATACTGCGCAACACTGTTTTAAGGAATCACCTGTGGGCAACCTGTCAGTCATCCAATCGGACCTCTAGAAAGCCATCACATGACCACCCCACAGCAGTATTAATCAAATGCCCTGTGCAAGACAGTCTTAACAGACAGCCTTCATTTGTGTGTCCGGCATGCAGTGACCTTCATACGATGGACAACCAATGAGAGATTCTGCCTTACTGTTTATTTTTTAACTACTTATGTGTAACAACCAGTGAAAGTGTCTGCATTACTATTATTTTTGAACTACTAATGTGTACTTGCCTTCTAATTAAGTAAACAACTGCATTTACATGGAAGATGAGTTCACTGCACTTCCAAAAACATTTTTGGTACAAGTTTGATGCTTCAGTTTTACTTCAAGGAGAACTTGAAGGACTTTGGGGATACATAACTCGACTCCAGCCCAGACCCACTCCCAGTCTGGAGCAGGCCGAGGTATGGGCTCCCCCAGGCAAGGCCACAGCAGGAGGAGGAAGGAGGAGGAAGAGGAGGAGGAAGAGGAGGAGGAGGAGGAGAAGCCTCCTGGACAAAATCAGCATGAAAGTCCAAGACACCTGACCTGGGTCTGGTTTCCCAAAAGCATCTTAAGCTAAGTAGTTGGTAAAGTGCCTCTAAGATCATCTTTTGTTCTCTGACCATTTCCTGAAACCATCATTGTTTAAGAACACTGTAAAAATGCTCTCCGACTTACGAGCGATCCATAGATTTATGAGTGATCCATAGATGTACGAGTGATCCATAGATTAACACTTTATACCATGTTTGGGAAACACAAGGGAAAGACAAACATTTTTAAGATCAGTCATAAAGAGCGTGTTAGTGCATCATCCATCGTTATGGAGAAAACAGGCCCTGACATCTAGTTCTGGTCTGAATTAAATAAGCCCAATTAGTGCCACATTAGGGCCAGACTTAATACTGTGTGTACTGTGTGAATGTGTGTGTGTGTGTGTGTACTGTGTGAATGTGTGCGTGGTGTATGGGGGTATTTGTATAAATGGCTAAACCTGGTTATGTAAATGTGACTGCTCATCTCACAGGGGATTAGATAGCTGCTCATGGGCTAATTCACACGGTGCTTCTACCTTTTCTTCATTCAGATCAGAGAAAATAGGACTGCCCGCCCTCACTCACCACAGCAAAAGATTAGGACTACAGCACTGGGTTTGCAGTCATTGTTGAAGGAATCGGGTAGAAGATGACATGTGGGTGAAATGAGTGGGTGTTTGTGTGTGTGAGAGAGAGCGCAACAGAGAAACAAGTGTGTCATATCTGGGTGTGGTAGGCCAACGGGTGTCGTCTGTCCCTGTGGATCTGTTTGTCTGAGCCCCTGGGAGCTTGATGCTGTTTCCACACCAAGACAAACTTCCTTCCTCCGCTGACCCAGGAGACGGGAAGCGCGATGAGTTAATCGCATGCTCGTATTTTTAAATCCTTGACAGAGAGAAACTTTAGAGATCAAACTTTTGGAAGCCAGATGTGCTAGTCTACTGCCTGGTATGTCTATTCCCTAAAAGAGTAGGGAAATAAATCCATTGTTATTGTTTTGTGTCGTTAAGTTTTACTGGTATGGAAGCGGC
The DNA here is from genome assembly GCA_015244755.2 of Tenualosa ilisha. Taxonomy (NCBI): domain Eukaryota; kingdom Metazoa; phylum Chordata; class Actinopteri; order Clupeiformes; family Clupeidae; genus Tenualosa; species Tenualosa ilisha. Next base: position 79,621 of record PYXC01001629.1, read on the forward strand.
GAGAATGAGAAAGCGCAGCGACATTTCGGCTACCTGTTTGACCGACTTAAAACTACAGCTACATTCCACAGCACGGGCGCTGGCCGCTGGTTCACACAACTTAAGAGGAAAGTTGCAAATATTTACTTTCTCTTCAAATTGCTCGGCGGCATCAAACTACTGCATCGTGGTCGTCTGTTTAAATTCCACATCTGCCGCGTAAATGTTATATTAGCCTACATAGCGTTGTTTATGCTCTGCTCCCACTAAATCACAGTCGTGTTACCGTCAACACGCAGGAGTCTCCTCACGGAAGCCTCTCCCTCGCCTCACCGCAAACAGACAAATCTCAACGACACCGACCCACGGAGCGAGGACCACCGCGTCTCAGTCCGCCCGCGAAACAGGTGGTGTTCGCTGCGATCACTGATCAACTTTCGGCAGCATTCCACGACAGACACCGACCAGCAGCAAGAGGTCTCAACGCGCTCCGAAAATCAGTGCAACAATGTGTCAACTTATGCTGTCCAAACTACAGGACGCACTCGCGGCTGGCTGGCTGGCCAGCCACCACCTACTTTTTTCTCCCACATGAAGTGTCACCGAGAGTAGGCGCCCGCTTGTTCTACGTGGACCACTGCCAGACAGAAAACGCGAGAAATAAAATAAGAACAAATTTTCAGCGCAGTTCGGAGTCGCTTACCTCTCTCCGCGGTTGAGTTTTCACGCTATTCCGTGTTTCCGGCCGTTTCCCCCGCCAGCCCTTGCTGCAGTGTGGCCGAGTAATCTAAGCTGAGGAGCGGCTGACACGAGCAGGACCCTCCCCCACGTCACCCCCTGACGGGTTGAAGAATGTGTGCCCGATCGCTATTGGCTGGGGGGGAGGTGCAGCCGTTTGGAATCACTTGGGTCTCCTCCCTTTCCCCGGTTAAAAAATAATGACATCATTGGTACAGCACCGATGGTGGGAGAGCACCGGAAAGCCAGTGGAGGGCGGCAGAGAGAGAGAGAGGGAGGGTGGGCAGAGTGAATGCTGAAGGATGAGATTCATATCCTGAATCCCAGTGCCCCCCTAAGCCCCAAGCCCTGAACTGTCAAACACTTAACTGGCATGACTCAAGACTCATGATTCATGACACTGACGTCTTTAAGGGTTTAAGCAATATAGGATGGAGATTAGGTAAAGAACACATCCAGACTGAGACGTCTCTCTCAGCAACCGTCTTACAGCAGGAGGAGGTCTGGGGTGATTTAGATGGAGAACACATCCAGACTGAGACGTCTCTCTCAGCAACCATCTTACAGGCCATCAGCTGTGTATAGGAGAGTCTCATAGAATTAATGACAGAAAATCTATTTTCATGTCCAAAAAATTATAAATGGAATTACCACCCTCTCATCACTTTCAATTATGCAGTGGTGTATTATGTAACAATGGTATATTATGTAACTATTGCCAACCGGTTAATCAATCGATCTAATCAGTTCCAACTCAAAGCCCTTTAAAATGGAATCAGCAAGCTTTAAATCAGCATGATGTTCTAGTGGGCTTTGGGATATGTTTTATTGGTATTAAATCCTCCCAGCGCTCAAGTGCTACTTTTCCTCTTTCTTTGGGGCTTAAAGCTTAGCACTTAGGGCCCAAAAGTTCTAGCAGCGCCACTGTCCTAAAGTAATCAATCAGCAGGCTGGGTTCCTTGTCTGTGAGGCCCATAGTGCTGGGCCTGGGCCAATGCTGGGTGAGTTCCTTGTCTGTGAGGCCCATAGTGCTGGGGCTGGGCCAATGCTGGGTGAGTTCCTTGTATGTGAGGTCCACAGTGCTGGCCTGGGCTTGTTGGCCTGCTGTGGACTAGCTAATAGCCTGCATGAGCATCAGCTCCCTAACACCTCCTGAAGGGTCTCTTTTAAAATAATGCTGCTGAGTGGGCCTTAGGTGCCCGTGTGAAACACTGGACTTATACATGTGGGGGTATTTACAGACATGTGTGTGTGTGTGTGTGTGTGTGTGTGTGTGTGTAGGAGGGAGAGAGAGAGAGAAAGAGAGAAAGCCTTCAGGCTGTTCTGTGCTCTATGCCCACTGTGAGCACATACTGGAGTCTAGGAAACAAGTGCAAACATTGCAGTCATGTTATTCAACAATACAAACACATAGGCCACTTTAGCAATGATGTTATACAACAATACAAACACATTGGCCACCTTAGAAATGATTTTATACAACAATACAAACACATAGGCCACTTTAGCAATGATGTTATACAACAATACAAACACATAGGCCACCTTAGCAATGATTTTATATAACAATACAAACACATAGGCCACTTTAGCAATGATTTTATATATAACAAATACAAAACACATAGGCCACTTTAGCAATGATGTTATACAACAATACAAACACATAGGCCACCTTAGCAATGATGTTATACAACAATACAAACACATAGGCCATTTACCACCTAGCTGAGATTTTATACAGCGCAAACACTGGGAAACACGCAAGCATATCGGCCACATGCCACCTGGATTTTACACTATTAGCTGTGATTTTCTAGGAGAATGCTGAGGAGAAGAGTCTATATTTAACCAGTAAAAAGGAAGAGTGTGTGTTTCCCCTTTCTGTCTCTCTCACATTCTCTCACACACACACACGATGACACATACACACCCTTTGGTGCTTTTGTGTGCAAATACACACATACATGTGCATTCACATAGACACACACTTTAAAGAAATGTGTTCTCAGCCTTACACACAAACACACACACACACACACTGTCAATAAGTATTTGAGAGTGCTCCTCTGTTTCCATAGTAATATGCATATGTTGAGGGATTAACGTACTGACTGGTAGCGTAATCTGTTCTCATTCTGAGCATGCTGTCTGGCAGAGGAATCCAGTTCCCGCCTCGCCATTGGAACAGTCCCATGATGCTCTCTGGTGTCATAGCTGATGGAGGTCTATGGGGTACATTAGCATATGGATACGTGACCTATAGGGAAGCTTATAGACATAGGACACTGAAGTCGAGACAGGTGTGGCCTTGAACTTCTGCTCAATATGGCATTCACATTTTGCACGCTACACTAGTACTAGCTAGGAAACTATCCAAAGGCTTCAGCTGGCTTTTATAGACGTTTTTTTTTTTTTTATCCAATCAACAAACAGAATCAGAAAACCAATGGGTATAAAGTTTAAACAAAGTTCCCCTCTAAGTAAATGTGTGCCTATGGAGAGATCCCAGACTCTTTGTGAAACAGAGGCAAAAGAGTCAGGTCTACCAGGTTACTGTCACTGATAGGAGAACAGTCCCATGTGTCTCTGTCTGCTGTAGATTCTAATGGAGGTCTGTAGGAGAACACAAGCATATAGATGGGAAATATAATGTGATGAGAAACCTCTGCGTTGGTGTACATGAGTATATTAGTATAACCCTATTTATTACACGGCTCTTAAGGATGCTGCAGGATTTTTATTCATTATACGTCTCAGCAGAACTTTCTCCTTTGGCATTGGGCTCCTGTTCGTCCTGTCAGGAGAGCGACAAGCAGACAATACATTATCCCTTACGCGTATGGTATCTGTCTAGATCTCAAATATATCACTTAAGTTGTGTAATTACAGAAAGTAGATGTTCAGTATGTCAACATTCTATATTTGATGACCAAGGTTTCAGCTGACCACCCGCTCTTTGCCAGACAAGGTTTCTTTTAGTACAGGCCATTGCCCTGGCCATGGCCATTGGCTCGGGTGCAACATGGCAGGGCTCATTGCAATGTGTTCCTTTTTTTTTTCTTCAGTTTTTCAGTTATTGTATCTCTAGCAAAGGACCCTCCATAAGGCTCTGGACTCAAAGCTTAAATCAAAGCCTACTCTTTCCAGCTGCAGCTAATCAAACCAAACACAGTTCTCTTTAAACAGCACCAAACACAGTTCTCTTTAAACAGCACCAAACACAGTTCTCTTAAAAACAGCACCAAACACAGTTCTCTTTAAAACAGCACCAAACACAGTTCTCTTAAAAGCAGCACCAAACACAGTTCTCTTTAAACAGCACCAAACACAGTTCTCTTTAAAACAGCACCAAACACAGTTCTCTTAAAAACAGCACCAAACACAGTTCTCTTAAAAACAGCACCAAACACAGTTCTCTTTAAAACAGCACCAAACACAGTTCTCTTTAAACAGCACCAAACACAGTTCTCTTAAAAACAGCACCAAACACAGTTCTCTTTAAAACAGCACCAAACACAGTTCTCCTTAAAACAGCACCAAACACAGTTCTCTTTAAAACAGCACCAAGTCTGTGATTTTTTACCTCCGTAACTCCCCCTTCAGGTGCCGATTAAAAAAAAAAAAAAATAGCGACAGCATTGCACATTCTCACCAATCCATGTGGATTTGTTTGCAAACAAAAGAATAGGAACCAGTGACAATCATTTTTGAAAAGTTATGTTTATTGGTAAAAGTAATAAATGTGTTTTCTGCTTCATTCCGCTTCAATTTCACCACGTTTTCATACCGCAAGTATTGTAACTGTGCTTAGCAGCAGCAGGGGCCATTGAGAGAACTTCCATTCACGCTGTGATGAGCCATCCGTGTGACTACGAAACAGCATAAATGTTGACCTAAAAACAGCATCAAATCTTGCTTGGTGTGCCTTTAAAGTCATTGTCCAGAGTAGATGGAGTGCATTTATAGAGCACCTTTCCATCGCTTTACAACTTGCCTCACATTCACCCTCCCACACCAGAGGCTGCCACGCAAGAAACCAACCTGCTCACTGGGAGCAGTTCAGTGTCTTGCTCAAGGACACTTCAATAATGTCAGGAAGAGCTGAGGCTTGAACCTGCAACCCTATGCAATCTCCTGCACCACCAGCCATCCATCCAGCTATATCCCTGTGGTTCACTGTTAGGTCTCTTGTTGTTCCTGACAGCACTGGTGAGCTCTGAAGAACAGAGCTCTGGCTGCACGTCCTCTAGCCTGTGGCTGTGGGATGAACACCTCTAATGATGAGATGAAAACATGCTGTGAAAGTGAACAAATGATAAGGTGGAACAAACACAGAGGAAAAAACATCACATGAAGAGTTGAGGGGCACTGTGGTCCTTAAGTATTTTTCTCCAGATGTAGAGTTTGAGGACATGAGGCTGGGTTAACTCAGACCCCACATCACTCCAGACTGAGTTTGAGGACATGAGGCTGGGTTAACTCAGACCCCACATCACTCCAGACTGAGTTTGAGGACATGAGGCTGGGTTAACTCAGACCCCACATCACTCCAGACTGAGTTTGAGGACATGAGGCTGGGTTAACTCAGACCCCACATCACTCCAGACTGAGTTTGAGGACATGAGGCTGGGTTAACTCAGACCCCACATCACTCCAGACTGAGTTTGAGGACATGAGTCTGGGTTAACTCAGACCCCACATCACTCCAGACTGAGTTTGAGGAAATGAGTAGAGCATCTAGGTTTACCCAGGCTATGGAGCATTGGCTGTGTTTCCCAAGCAGACGTGTCAGACAGCCACAGCCTTGTAGTCACAGCCTTACTGCCTGCAGGAGTCTCTCTCTTCTCTCTCCCAGGATTAAGCAGATCTATCAGACACGGTCTTACTGCCTGCTGGAGTCTCTCTCCTCTCTCTCTCAGGATCAATCAGGTCTATCAGACACGGTCTTACTGCCTGCTGGAGTCTCTCTCTTCTCTCTCCCAGGATCAATCAGATCTATCAGACACGGTCTTACTGCCTGCTGGAGTCTCCCTCTTCTCTCTCTCAGGATCAAGTCTCTGTCCCTCACCTCACTATTACAGTTTTTCTTGGTTGCTAAGAAGCAGTTAATGAAACTGGGATCCACTTGATCGTCATCCTCACTTTCTTAGCAAAGCAGAAACCACTAATTATGTGAACTTGTTTTCATTGGTTTCACACAATTTTCACACAGTTTTTCAAAACAGCTTTCAGAGAAAGTTCCCAAACTCGATTGAATTTCTTTCTATTTTGAAAGCAAAGTTTTGCATTTTGTCCTTTATTGTGTTATGATTGACTGAGTACTCACTCATCTGACCACTATTGTGTTCTTTGAAGGAAGCATATTTTAAATGTCACCGTGAGACACTTTAGCAAACAAAATGCTGCATCAAAGCAATCAAGAAAAAATGTTTTCCCAAAACATTTGACACAGCTCTCAGAGAACGCTTCCAAACTCCATTGACATACTAGCTTGCACAACTGGAGAGCATTTACAGTCAAAATATATTGTCTGTATGCATATGAATTACTACTGTCTGTGTCAGTCTCCTCCCTCAAAGTTATTCAATGTGGGAGCGCATATGTCATGCATATAAGATACCACATCTGCTCTTTGCTACTTGCAAGGGTGAGTCAAAGAGGCCACCAGCTTGTTTGAAAGAAAAAGTTGCTTTTGCAGCATGCTTTAAATGTTTTGTCACTGTTAGAGCCTTTTGCAAACAGAATGTGTGATTTTGGGCAGAGTGCGTCTGTTCAGGCCTTTGTATTAACTGATTTGAAAATGTGGAAGTGATGGCTGCATCAAAGCAATCCCCCATTCTCCCCTCATCTCTGTGCTGGGTGTCGATGAAACAAGAGCAGGAGACAGCGACACCCAGTGGCTATTCTATGCTATTGCATGTCAATCTCTTCCTGCATGTATTGTGAATAAGTGAGGAGAGGCTTTCCTCCCCTCAGTGTTACATGACAGGTTTGTGTCCACAAATGCAAAAAACAAGTGTCACCTCTGACCTGGTCATTTTTATTTATGTTTGCTTACTGGCAACTCATCACAACAGAGGACAATCCACATATGTGTACCACGAATATTTGAATATTTAATATAATTTATAATAAAAAAAATTTACAATAATTATAATAATCATGCTGATTACTTTTTCTGTACACTAATTGTCTTCTCATATAATAGCCTATGTAATAAACATAATGTGATCAAATAGTGTTTTACGTTTTTTTTTTAAAAAAAAAAGAGGTAAACAAACACGTAACAGATATCAAACTCATAAATGTGCCTTTTGCAGTCATAGGTAAATAGGCCTTTTGCGGTCAATCAACAAAGTCGCCCACATGTTTTCCATGTGGAATTGTGTCCGATTGGCATTGTAGCCTACTTGATCTGTAATGCAGAACTTACTGTGAGATGCAGTTATGAACTCTACCAGCAGATGGGGATCTGCGAAACTTTACTGGACAAAACTCCCTCCCTGATCTGTACCATAGTTATTGGCCTTGGAGATAGGACGATGGTAAATCTTTGATCTTTATTGACTTGTCCCAAACACTCTGGCTCAAAGCTGGCCATAAAAAATAGTAGGCCTATGTAGCCACACATGCTCATCTCTTTTTGGCTAAAGACCTCGATTGTGTTACAGAATTGTTAAAACAATGTATCTAGTCCTGGTGAAGGTAACTACGGTTATCAACTGACTGAGGTAGCAGCTCGGTGAGCTAACCGTCTTAGCTGTGCCATCTGAGTGTAAAACCAGTAACGAGCTAAGTTTCAATGAGAAAGTAGGAGTTGTGTAGTTTAAGATGGGATGCTGTTAATGAGTGTTAGCCAAGTAGCTAGCATGTCAGTGTCAGGAGTTTTAGAGGAAGTCAATGCCACATTTTAGTGGGGAAACCCGTGTCAGTGTCTCCAATGTCCTTTGTGCCTCTGCCTGTGTTTTTGCCCCCCTGTGAAGTGAACTTTTTATTTTTAACTTATTTTGACTTTGGATTTTTGCCTCACCCTTGCTTGCACCTCTGCCTTGTTTATTGAACATTTTGCCTCTGAGTCCTCAAGTCTTGCTCGGCCACACAGGCCCTGGCAGCATGAGCTCTTGGCTTATTCTTGATTGAGAACTTTTTTGCCTCATGGGGTGCACTCTGATCCTATTTGTGTGTGTGACGCAGCCTACATGTTTGTTCATTACAAAGAACGACACATTTTTATTTGTGTAACTACTGGACAGTTACCACATTCCCTAGAACAGCTGTGGCACCTCTGAATCATGCTTATTCATCATGAAAGCAGTCTGACTGCCACAGAACCATCTAAACACACGCAAAGAACAAGAAAAATGAAACAAAGGAAAAATAAATTAATTGGAAAGAAAACCGTTTCCAACCGTATTAGAGAAACGAGGGAGGAGGGTTCTGTTCTCTGACCCGTTCCACAAAGCCACAGATGTGCAAGGCTTGGTGCCGGTCCACTGGGCCACCCTTCCTGCCTCTGACTACACTCATCCTTAGTCTCTGGCAGTGTGGTAGCTTTCCTATAAGCTACATTTTCAGCTTAAAGCTGCAGATCTTCCATCTAGGCCATGCATGCAAGATCAGTTCTGTGCAATAAAGTGATGCATTTGTTGCAGGAGAGGTGCCATGATTAAAGAAATGTCCAAAATGTAAATGTAGCCTCTACAAAAAATACAAATGTAGCCTCTACAAAAATCAATTGTGTCTTCTGTCACTCACGTGTGCATATTATAGTAAATTTAGTAGTAAAACTAAAAATAGTAAAATCATATTCAAATTTAGTAGTAATAGTAACAACAGTAAAATCATAATTAAATTTAGTAGTAATAGTAACAACAGTAAACTCATAATTAAATTTAGTAGTAATAGTAAAAACAGTAAAATCATATGTACATTTAGGCTAGTAGTAATAGTAACAACAGTAAAATCATATTAGGAAGCATTATATACAAAATGCTGTAGGTCTCATTGGTAATACTAATGTATACTGTATGAATTCTGTATAACCACAGGGACATCAGGCGTTTTTCAGGACCCAATAAAGCATAGCACTGCTCTCACGCACACTCACACTCAGGCCCAGGAAAGAGACTGTGTAGTGGAGTCTCCCCTCCATTCAACCGGACAGTCAGTTAAAAACTACTTTATCACCCGGAGAAATGAACTGTTTTCTTATTGGCTGAGTGGTGTCCGTTATTCCCCAGTAATGAACTCCAAATAATAATGAGAAATGCACTGAACAAAGGTGCATCTGTTAAGATCAAAGTAAGACTATGCCACACAATATCACCTGGGATAAATGATAACGTGCTCAAACAATCATGTGTAACTGCAGGACGTACAATTGACAGGAACATTTAAATCAGATGGCTGGAAAATGGTGTCAGTCTCTCTGGTAATGCACTGAACTGTTTTACATCTGATATGACAGAGACGAAATCCTGCCATCATAGGGGAACACAAAGCCTACTTGCCTCCAGAAGTCCCAATCTAATTTGATTACATATAGTCTGTCTCTTGGCATAATACTCAGAGCTCAGTTATGTCACGTAACTCATTTGAAGGAACACATTTCCACCATTTTTGTCTAATAAGCTGGACTTGCTGCCTAGCCTGTAGAGTTCAGTGTGTGGACTCTGTCCATTCTTAATGCACAAGTCTTCAGTGCAGGCCTGTGTGTGGACAGGTGATGCATTTTAGCCAATAGCCTTCCAGTGAAACATCAGCACTGAAGTTAAGGTCTTTTTCACCTGTGTGCACTTGTCAGACTTTTCAGTCTTTCTCACCAACTGTTCACAAGTGGTTGCGTTTTGAACCCCCTGCTGTACAACATCTACACACATGACTGCAAAGCTGACAGCACAAGTCATACCTCCATCATCAAGTTTGTGGATGACACAGGTCATGGGTCTGATTAACGACAATGGACAGGTCTTCTTGGGTCAGGTTGAACTAGTGCCACAGTGGCGTGTGTGTGTGTGTGTAATGATGTCATTTACAACACATCCTTTCCACATGCCTTGATTTGACCACACCCTAAACAGCTCACCATTTTGTAGCTCTCATGCAAAAACAAAATGTCTTCCATGAGTTCAGTTTTTTTTTTCTCAGTGTGGGAAAATATTTTGTGAAACATCCTCTATATAGAGTCTATTGATTGTTTAAATATTGCTTGCATGCTTACTGTATATATTTCAACTTTTCCCTTCTGGTTATATAAAGATTCATAGTCAGCGCAAGTATGAAAACTTTTTTTCATTTTTCACAATTGCAAAAACACATTTTTTTAAAGCTATCTACCCTTTTCTCAAAACTGTAAACACAAACCCATTTTTCAAACCACATTCTCAAAACCCTTGAATCTTGTGACAAAACTGAGCAATCACCTAAAAACAATTTAATTGTGCTCAAAACCAGCTAATGGTCTCAGATCAGATCTCACAGCAGACAAAATGACAATCCTGCAGAGCAGTGCTTAAATAATACATCAAACAATAGAAGACACAATGTTCAGGAATAGAGCTTCTGGAGAATTAGGCCGCAGGCTGTAAAATGCATTTACAGAACTGTACTGCAATAAATAAACATTTAGGCCGAGGGCCAAATAGGGTCAGAGTTCATCCTGTAAGGTTAGGCTATGTTAAAGCGTTTTCAATCAAGAATAAACCAAAAGCACATACACAGATTCCTGTAAACTACATTTTCTGAAAGCATTTGATCTCTACAGTAGATGTGATTTACTGTAACATGCACTGAGACTTGATGTAAGACAAAAGCTTGCCTTTGAGATGTGTTTATAATACTTTGAATACAGTGTTTAATTTTGAGGGAGATGTACGGCATTTGGCATTTTGTGAATTACAGGGTTTCACAATTGCCAAAACACATTTCCATGTCGAAGCATCCCATAATTTTCTCAAAACTGTAAAACAAAAATCCAAATTATGAAACTAGATTCACAAAACCCTATTCTTCTTACAAAATTGAATAATTAATTATAACTGTGCTCGAAAATAAACACTTTCTCATATTTTACACATGGGCCACTAGAAATCATAACAATGTAGTGTGTGTGTGATGTGTCATTAGACACATCGAAAAATGAATAACAGCAGAGTATGTAGCTCCAGAAAAGGAATGTTCATTATTTGTAATACAGTAAATGTAAAATTTGAAGTAGAAAATTAAAACCAAAGCATTGGTTCAAACCTATAGATACTGTATCCAAACAATACTTTCCATACAGTAATTCATGAAATAAATATTGAATAAGGTTTAAGGTTCAAGGTTGACTTTATTATCCCTCCAGGGGAAATTCATGTGGTCATTGCATATCTCATAAATAAGCAAGCAGACAAACACTTAAAAAAAAAAGGACACACACAGACAGAGTACCTTAGGTTGCACCACAGGTAGAGACACAACACAAACAACACAGATATATAAAAAGCAGAAGAAAAGGTAACAGATCTTAAAAAGACATAATAAATAAATAAAAATAAGGTTTTGAGGTAGCTGAATTAAGGTATCAGGGTCCCACAACAGTTTTGAGTCTGTGGTTGTATGATCTGATCGCTGTGGGCTCAAAGGACTTATTATACCTCTCTGTCCTGATTGGTCTTTGCAGAATTCTGCCATTTAACCTGTAGCTACCAAAAAATTTTGAGAACAGAGGATGTTCTGGGTCACTGAGGATCTGGTCTGTCTTTTTTGGGATCAGCTCATGATACAGCTGCCCTACAGATGCCTGGTTGGTCCCTATGATCTTACTGGCTACATTAATGATGCGCTGGAGATTTTTACGGTCCTTAGCATGCATATTGCCAAAAGTACAGACGAGGCAGAAGGACAGAACACTCTGCAAAAGAGCTTTGTGAAACATTTGAAGAATGCAGCTCTCTAACCTAAAATTATTCATTTTTCTCAGGAAAAACATCCGCTGCTGCAGTTTCTTTGTCTTGCTCAGTGCACATTCTGTGAAGGACAACTTATTATCAATTTCAACACCCAGATACTTATACGTTGAAACCTGTTCCACTAGTTCCCCATTAATCCTTGACTGAGGCACTATATTTCCCTTCTTGTTAAAATTAATTACCGTCTCTTTAGTTTTCTTTACATTGACTAAAAGATAATTATCAGGGCACCACTGAATAAGATGTTGTAACTCCCTTTCAAAGCCTTCCACAGATGAAGGTTGCACTGTAGGAAACCTACCAGTGCTGTATCATCAGCATACTTAAAGTAAGTGTGAGCTGAAGTTGCTGACTGAGTCATTGGTATATAGGGTGTAAAGAATTGGAGACAAAACACACCCCTGGGGTGCTCCTGTGTTGGAATGATGATGTGCATGAGTTAAAACGGACCTGCTGACTGCGTTTGGTCAAAAAGTCCATTATCCATAAAATCATTTTAGGATTGACTTTGAGCTGTAACAGTTTCCTTGCCATTAGATGTGGTTGAATGGTGTTGAAGGCACTGCTGAAATCAACAAACAAAATTTTGACCAGGCTTTTAGACTGTTCTAGGTGTTCCAAGATATTATTTGTCAAGGTCAGCAGCGCATCTTCAACCCCCCGTCCCGCACAATAGGCAAACTGATTTGGATCTAAAAGGGGTGAGACATCTGGTAGAAGTTTTTTTAAAACACTCTTCTCAAAACATTTCATGACAGTGGATGTGAGGGCGACTGGGCGCAAGTCATTAAGTTCTTTATGTTTATTATGTTTTGGTACAGGCACTACAAGGGATTTTTTCCACAGGTTAGGAACAGCACCAGTGTCTAATGACAGCTGAAACAACCTGTGGAAGGGCGGTGCTAACTGATCTGCACACATCTTCAGTGCCCTGCTGGCTGCTTATACCATCTGGCCCACAGGCTTTCTTAGGGTTTACACATCTAAAATAAGACTTAACATCATCATAGAAATGTCAGTGTTCGCCCCATTCATGCCTCTTAATTCCATGTTAATCTGATATTGTTCTGCTTCAAGATCATGTACATCAAATCTACAATAAAAGTTATTTAGTTCATTTGCCATATCAAGATCATTGTCTACCACCATAGGGTGGTTCTTAGGCTTATATCCTGTGATAGTTTGGACTCCCTGCCATGCTTTCCTAGCATCAGTTCCAAAATAGTTTTCCAGTTTGCGTTTGTAAGCAGCTTTACATTCCATTACCATGGTTTTGGTCTTTTTCTCTAAACTTCCACCCATTTTAAACAAACGCTTTTTCTGATTAAGAAGTTGCTTTAGCTTTGGAGTCACCCAAGGCTTATTATTGGAAACATTTTAATGGTCTTTTTGGGTATGATTGTGTCTACACAAAATTGTATGTATCCCGACACGGAAAACACCGCGTCATTATTGTCCTTAGTCCCATCAGTCACTACGTTCCAGTTCGTGCGCTCCAGACAATCCTGGAGCGCCTCGGTGGCGGCTGCAGTCCAGCATTTAACCTCCAACTTTCTCGCTTTCTCGCGCCTGAGCCGAGGCACGTAGGCAGGGAGCAATTTGACCATATTATGGTCCGAGTTGCCCAAGCCGGGCAAAGCTTTGGAATAGAAAGCATCCTGAATGTTTCCATAACAGTGACCATGGCAAGCTTTATCGCATGTGCGGCACGTGACATATTGCTCATAGGAAGGTAAGTATTCCTGAAGGCTGCACAGGTTAAAGTGACCATTAGAAGTTAGCAGCGTCTGGTAGATTCTGAAGCTGCACAGTTAATGAAGTTAGCAGCGTCTGGTAAGTATTCCTGAAGGCTGCACAGGTTAAAGTGACCCATTATGAAGTTAGCAGCGTCTGGTAAGTATTCCTGAAGGCTGCACAGGTTAAAGTGACCCATTATGAAGTTAGCAGCGTCTGGAGCTTCTGCCTCTGTCTGAGCTACAAGCTCGTGGATCGCGGAGGGCGCAATATACACCACAAAAATTCAAATCTGGTGTATCTCCTTGGGCAGATGATATGGCTTTAGACAGAGCGAAAGCAGTTCAAGGTCCTTTGTGCAGATCTGCTGCTTAATTGTGATATGAGCAGGGTAACAGTATTTGTTATGAACGAAAACACACACACCCCCACCTTTTCTTTTCCCAGAGTTTAAGTTGCGATCCATCCTCACCAGCGAAAAGCCCTCCAGTGCAACCGAAGTGTCTGGATCCGTGAGCCAGCTTTCTGTCAGGCAGATTAGGCATGATTGCCGGTAGTCCGAGAGGTACTGAGCGCAGGCCCGCAGCTCATCCACCTTGTTGACATTTACATTTACATTTAGGCATTTAGCAGACGCTTTTATCCAAAGCGACTTACAAAAGAGGATAACATTCAAGCTACAACACAATGAACTAACAAGGAGTGCATGTTGCTAACATAGAATCTGCGCTGTTTTAAGTTGAAAGTGCAATAGTGTAACACAATGTAGAGAAATTAAATTATTAAGTGCATTCTCAAAGTTTACACCAGGAGATATTCTTGGAAGAGCTTAGTCTTCACGAGTTTCTTGAAGGTGGAGAGGGTATCAGTTGATCTGGTAGCACTTGGGAGGTCATTCCACCAGCGCGGAACCAGATATGAGAAGAGTCTGGACCGACCTGCACAAGGTGTTGGCCGTGCTAGAAAACGTTCCTTAGAGGAGCGTAGTGTTGAATATCACTTCATGACAACTTGATCACGATCACAGTTGCTTGAATGTGTCTTTCCTCTGCTCGTGTTCTACACTCACTCACTACTATTCTGCATCCTCCTATTCTCCCTTTACACTCCGCCTACTCTAACCGCCCCTATTCTGCATTTCCTCAGCTCGGCAGTGTCGACCGCAAGAGTTGAACTTTGCTGAGGCACTCTTACAGACACACAGAGTTTTCTGCCCATGGCATCGAAGGTCTTACGGATTGGGTGTTTAAATGGCAAGTAATCTCTTTTAATCTATCTAGCCATGATGATTGTGCGTTACGGATGGAATCACTAATCTGATGCATTGTAACACTTTATGGCCAAAAAGGCAGCGCAAACGACTATAAGTTGGCAAAGTTGGTAAATTGCACATTTCATTCAGGAAGTCAGGAAAGAGACTGTGTAGTGGAGTCTCCCCTCCATTCAACCGGACAGTCAGTTAAAAACTACTTTATCACCCGGAGAAATGAAATACTGTTTTCTTATTGGCTGAGTGGTGTCCGTTATTCCCCAGTAATGAACTCCAAATAATAATGAGAAATGCACTGAACAAAGGTGCATCTGTTAAGATCAAAGTAAGACTATGCCACACAATATCACCTGGGATAAATGATAACGTGCTCAAACAATCATGTGTAACTGCAGGACGTACAATTGACAGGAACATTTTAATCAGATGGCTGGAAAATGGTGTCAGTCTCTCTGGTAATGCACTGAACTGTTTTACATCTGATAAAATATTTTGTAAAACATCCTCTATATAGAGTCTATTGTTTGTTTAAATATTGCTTGTGTGCTTACTGTATATATTTCAACTTTTCCCTTCTGGTTATATAAAGATTCATAGTCAACACAAGTATCCAAACTTTTTTTCATTTTTCACGAATGCAAAAACACATTTTTTGAAGCTATCTACCACAAACCTTCAAACCACATTCTCAAAACCCTTGAATCTTGTGACAAAACTGAACAATCACCTCAGAACAATTTTAATTGTGCTCAAAACCAGCTAATGGTCTCAGATCAGATCTCACAGCAGACAAAATGACAATCCTGCAGAGCAGTGCTTAAATAATACATCAAACAATGGAAGACACAATGTTCAGGAATAGAGCTTCTAGAGGAATTAGGCCACAGGTTGTGAAATGCATTTACAGAACTGTATTGCAGTGAATAAACATTTAGGCTGAGGGCCAAATAGGGTCAGAGTTCATCCTGTAAGGTTAGGCTATGTTAAAGTTTTTTCAATTAAGAATAAACCAAGAGTACATACACAGATTCCTGTAAACTACATTTTCTGAAAGCATTTGATCTCTACAGTAGATGTGATTTACTGTAACATGCATTGAGACTTGTCCCAACTTTCTCCATCCCATGGACTATCCATAGTTTTCTAATGCATTTGGAATTACTGTATATGGCTTTGAAAACATTGGTTTTCCGTGGGCATGGTTGAAACAGGTATTGCAGTTTCACTGTTTCAGTAACATTCAAATTCACATTCAGCATGGCCAGAGCATGGCAAAAAAAAAAAAATGGTTTCGTTGAGAGGTGGGTGTTGCATTCTGACCCTATTTGGCCCACAGCCTAAATGTTTGTATTCACTGCAATACAGTTCTGTAAATGCATTTGCATACAATATAATATAAGAAAATAAAAAATAAATAATATTACGCAAAAAATAAAGGGTAGGGTAGGGAATAAAATCACTCTTCCCCTGTGCCTCTGGTTTCTGTCTATTGTTAATATGAAACTGAAACCAGCCTGTTTCAACTCTGAACTGGTATATATTGGTTGTCACATCATAGACACAAGTGTTATCGGTTTTGAGTTGTAGTGTTTAAAAGCTGACATTTAATTGTGTTCACCATCCACTTATTTGGTTAACAATATAGTTAAGAAGTCCTCACAATGCAAAATGTGTTTAGAGTTTTGCAAAAAGTGCAAGGCAGCGCAAACGATAATATACTTGCAATAACTCAAAAAAGTAATTTTTAAGAGTTTACTGTAAGTACTGTAATATTGTACTTGTTAATACTGTAATAAGTACTGTAAAACACATTATGAAACAAATCTATAAGTTGCACCGATGTGTTTTCCATCACTCATCTGCGGGAACACAAGGAAGTGTTGTTTTGCAAAAATAAGTTTTACAAAATGTACCTGTGAACTAGGTGAAAGTAATCTGGTTTTGGCCCAAAAAGAGATTAATTCAATAATTGTGTGTGAAATTAGTTTGATTCAGGGAATTGGGTTTAGTGTTTTAGCAACTGTGAAAAAATGTTACATGTCGTTTGGCTTTGTCTTTTTATCATTTTGTTGGCGTTAAATAAAGACATAGCTCTTCTCAATCGACTTTTTATTTATTTATCTATCTATTTATTTATTTATTATATTTATGAGTTTTCTGCCAGGCAATTGTTTTATTAGCTCGTGAACTTCTCCCATACTTGCATACAAAGAAATGCCTGCTGACGAAGTGCTGATTTCAAAGCTTTGAAACAGACACAGTACAAGCTGTATCCAAAACGAATCTGAGATCATTTATAAAGGTTGCACTGTGAACTAGCATGTTGATTATACCTACGGTGGGTAGCAAGAAGCCAAAACAAAGCGAGCTGACCAATCACACGCTTATTCTATCCGTGGGATCTCCGTCGTTTCGACGGATAGGTAGAAAATTGGGCAGGTATCCGTCAGCCCTCGGAGAGCATGGGAGAGGGTCTGCGTGTCTGCGTATTGACGGAGTGGGCATAAATTGATCTAAAAAGACAGAGACAAGCCAGAAGTGCTTTAAGTTTAGAGTAATTGTTTGTACATGACAAATACATAAATGGAATATTATGATAAAAGTGTGTATGATGTAAGACAAAAGCTCGCCTTTGAGATGTGTTTATAATACTTTGAATACAGTGTTTAATTTTGAGGGAGATGTCCGGCGTTTGGCATTTTGAGAATTACAGGGTTTCACAATTGCCAAAACACATTTCCATGTCGAAGCCTCCCATAATTTTCTCAAAACCGTAAAGCAAAAATCCAAATTATGAAACTAGATTTACAGAACCCTATTATTCTTACAAAATTGAATAATTATCCCAAAACAATTGTAACTGTGCTCAAAAATAAACACTTTCTCATATTTTACACACTGGGCACTAAAAATCATAACACTACATAGCAGCCATTAGACACATCGAAAAATGAATGCTGCCAATGCTGATCATGCTTACAGTATAATATCTGTTATATCATAATTTACAACAAAATGTAAAATGAGTTTTGAAAAAAGCCATAAGTCTCGTTTACACCTTTCATAGCTCTGGTCCTCATTCTCCGACAACAAAGTGATTGAAGTGAAACGCTGATCAGAAAGGAAGAAAGTTGGGAAGGACAATATTAGTCTATTTTCACTTAACGTTGATGATGAATGATATGAACAATGTGATTGGATATTCTCAGTTAAGCTGTTCTGTATGAGCATGCGCAGACAGAAGCCTAAATAAGTTCAGTGAAATGCACAATTCCTCATGTACGTGTGTAATATCAGTGCAAGTTATAGATAAAGACAATTCTCTTCAAGTATCAAGGTGTGTTTGTTCGGCTATTAGTCTATGAAACAAAAACAAAAAATCTTTGGGTGGGTCCGTTCATGTCCCTCTGCACACGTGACTAGCATCTACTGTGAGGGTTGACGGCACAGGCTCACTCTTTACACACTCGCGGAGTTGGCTGCCCATGGCATCGAAGGTCTTACGGATTGGGTGTTTAAATGGCAAGTAATCTCTCTTAATCTGTCTATCCATGTGAATTGTGGAGGGAATCACTAACCTCATGCATTGTGTAAACACTTTATGGACGAAAAAGCAGCGCAAACGATGATATTCGGAGATACTTGCTATAACTCCAAAAAGTAATTTTATTGTATAAGTGAGTTTATTATTTTATTGTATAAGTGAGTTTATTATAGTTTACTGTAAGTACTGTAATATTGTACTTGTTACTACTAATAAGTACTGCAATACACATTATACACACATAATACACGCGGAAGGGGCTCCGGTGATTCACGCCTTCTCCTTCGTGGCCGCAGCTAAGCGTGCATCTAATAGTGCAACTAACACTATAAGTTGGCAAAGTAAATCACCCGAGTGATCGCTTCCAAATAATTGCACATTTCATTCAGGTCAGATGTTCAGTTTGGGAAAAAGAGAAAAGAAAAGTAGGAGAAAAGAGCAATAGATAAAGACAGGCAGCTGTGCATCCAGACCCAAGAACACATGAATGAGTATAGAAAACTAGAACTTCATTTTCTGTATGTTACAGCTGCTTGTCCTATAGGCTATGATAGTAAAACATGTGGGCACCAGGGCACCAAAAAGAGTGGGACCCATAGACTGTATAGAACAGTAGGACCCATAGACTGTGTAAAAGAGTAGGACTGCACTGATGAGAACCAGATGAGAAGTGAACTCATGTTTGGTAGGCTGTTCTCATTCAGTGTACAAAGTGCCAATGCTGCCTTCCTTGCTGCACAGAGACAGAAACACACAGCACACAGTGAGGTGAAAAACACACTAACCCAGGGCCGTCAGGGATCAAACCAGCAGCCCTTTGGTCCCATGCCCTAACCAGTAAGCCACAGCTGCCCCATCTCTTAGTTTGTCACATTGTGTGCTCGTGTGCTTTTATTCATTCATTCATATTCATTTGTTCATTTTCCCTGAGGTAAAACACACATTTAAAAAAAATGTAACCTCCTCAATATTTACATGTTCATTGTATGTGGTGAACATAAAGTAGAGCACTTAAGGAAAATGTGTATGTCTGCCGGAAAAATAAATAATGACTGAAAAACAAATTCATAATGCCCACAACACCCCCCCCCCACACACACACACACACAAAAAACAAGACTAATAAACAAATAAAAGACTAAGTTATTTCAAGGACTGAAATACACCATATTAAGACAGATTATTTAAATAGAAAAATGTAACAATTATTTGTTTTGGAAAATATAGAGAGTTTGTTTCTGTGTTTATCATTTTCAGGCATCCTTCTACTGGTTCTTATTTATCCATGCAAAGGAAATGAATTAAAGTGCAAGTTCAGAGTCCACAATGGAGAGCCCACCTACCAGCTATCGCCCTCCCCGGGCCCTCACTGTGAACCTCACTGGAGCACCACAGACGTGAGCACTGATCACACTCAGAACATAATATATTATGTGTCTAATTCTGTCTTGGACCATTTTAACAACTTAAAAACTGAACGTGTTATTTAGGGAGATGTACTTGCCAATGGACAAGGCATCAATCAGAGCTTGGTGTCAGCAGTTAGTATTGACCGGATTTCTCTGAAGAACTGTTTGGAGCTCCTGAGTGTGTCACTGGACTGTGAGAACCAGGATTCTGGATTAGTGGTCAGTCACTTCACCTGCCTTTTTTGGGGTTTTACTTGTTTAGTGTGTTGAAATTGTGCATCTATCATAAGTGTGTGGATCATTTAACAATAAACAAATATATTTTCTTTATTGTTTCCTCCTATATAACATAAGTGTGTGGATCATAACATTTAACAATAAACACATTTCTTTATTGTTTCCTCTTATATAACAGAATTTCAAGGTTGAATGCTCAGGTATGTTATGAAACAATGTTTTCCTTGTCTGATGCTGTACGATAGAAGACACACACTTTATTCATCATCCCAAAGTCAAGTAAAGACATGGACTTGGGCAGCATGAGCATCACACCGTGTTATCCGTTTGTTAAGTGATGTAACAGTTGTTCAACACACACACACACACAAATACACACTCTTAGCTGTCCATCATGTCAGATGATGGCGCTTGCTCCACAGGGGAAGGGGAGGGGGTTTGGGGGGGGGTCTTCGCCATTTGCATTAGTGCCAGGCTGTGGTGGCTGATTCAGGAGCCACACACTCGCCCACAGCTGGGGCGGGCATGTCCTGCTGTTGGGGGAATACCATCTGCCCAGTGGTGTCATTTAGCACCACTTTCCTTCTTTAAAGGAAGATATTGTTAACTTGTTCAGACACCTTAATGCAGGCAGACTAATTTCAGATGAAATGATTAAAAACAATTGTGGAAAACTGCAACTAATTCACTGATCTGAGATTTTGTTTTCACAGGAAACTGTTCCACAGGGGGCATTCAGCCAGCAACAGACACAGGTATGCAGTTAAAGGGAAATTCTGGGGTAAATCAACCCGTAATCTGATGTTGGGGGTCAAATGAAAGCTATCAGTAGGAAAAAGAACAAGGGCCTTTGGTACAACATCGACTGCTAATGCTAGATGATGGAGCAAAGAAACAGAAACCTTCACTGGGGGGAGGGGGGGGGGGGGGGTTGGGGGTCATTGCCGTTTGCATTAGCGCTGATTCAGGGGCCACACACTCACCCACAGGAGGGGCAGGCATGTCCTGAATACCATCTGCCCACTGGTGTCGTTTCCTTTGTGAAAACCTTATCAACAGCAACTCGTTTAGAGTTGTGCAGTTGTCCATAGAGGGTTTGGTGGTGGAGGGGTGATGGCCAGGCATACGAATGGTGTGGCCAACCCAGCATAGATGCCTGTTAGCCGAAGCTGCTTCCATGCTGATGGTGTTGTTTGATGACAGAATG
Organism: Tenualosa ilisha; assembly: GCA_015244755.2. Classification (NCBI taxonomy): domain Eukaryota; kingdom Metazoa; phylum Chordata; class Actinopteri; order Clupeiformes; family Clupeidae; genus Tenualosa; species Tenualosa ilisha. Next base: position 100,694 of record PYXC01001629.1, read on the forward strand.
TCAGTGCGGGGGATACACACACACACAGACACACACACACACACAATGCCTAAATTGTGTGCTGCTTGCAGAATCCAGGCAGTCTGCATGGAAGTGGTGTAGTATGGTCTGGGCTCAAAGCATGTACACCACCCAATAACAGGAGTGTGTGTAAGGAAGGTAGGTGGTGGATGAGCAGCAGTACTGAAGAGTAATGAGTGGGACTAATTTCAGATGAAATGATTAAAAACAATTGTGGAAAACTGCAACTAATTCACTGAACTGAGATTTTGTTTTCACAGGAAACTGTTCCACAGGGGGCATTCAGCCAGCAACAGACACAGGTATGCAGTTAAAGGGGTATTCTGGGGTAAATCAGGTAATCTGATGTTGGGGGTCAAATGAATGCAGTCAGTAGGAAAAAGAACAAGGGTCTTTGGTACAACATCGACTGCTAATGCTAGCTGATGGCTGTCTTGGTCATTCAGTGCCTTTTAATCTAATAGTGGAAATGCAAATAATTAACTAAGACCTCAGAAATCTACTGGCATTACCAGACAGCTTTACCAGACAGCTGGTTTGGGAGGACGGTGTAAGAACAACAAATGTGATACTGCTAATGCTTGTGTAGTATGATAATGTTTTAGCAAACTCACTCTCCTCTACACATTCCTTAGTCCTGTTTTTTGACTCTAATTATAATACTTGAAGTCAAAATCACTTAGTGCATCATTACATGTGCCTTTCTGTAAGCAGACATTATTCTAACATACATCATTTTCATTTCCCTCATCCTAATCATATGCACCTTCATGTCCCATAGCACAACCCCGCCACAGGTGGACACTTGTGCCCATTGCATGCCTCTGGTGTCTGTTTTTGGTGGTCATCCTGTACAAGCGATTGAAATGAAGAACATCCCTGCTTGCCCATCCAGCATTCTGAATGTCAGAAAAAAGAAGAAAGGGGGATAGAGAAGAAATGCAATGAAAAAGGAGTGAGAGAGTGAATGACCAAGAGTATGTGAAGAAGTCAGAGTGGGTTTCGCAAAGTATTCATGAGTGAGTGTTCTAGAATGTTGTCTGGGTAAAACATGTTTTTCAGTGTGTTGGCAGGGTTGTTATTGTGGTTGCTGATATGATAATTCATGCTGATAATTAAAGTGGTTGTTATTCTAATTAAAGTGGTTGCTATGGGTAATCATGTTGTCGTGATGGAAGATGTTTTTGGAAGGATTTTGGTAAGTTAGGTGAAGTCAGTGATAAGAGAGAGCTGCTAAGTGGAAAATAGATGTGATGGTTAAAGTTGAAAGTGCAAAAAATGAGAAAAATAAAAGAGAAAGAGAGAAAAAGTGAGAAGGTGCATGAACTGCTGCCCTCAGGGCACATCTGCAAGCTGGTTGTATTCTGTATAATGTGTTCTATTTACATGTGAGATAACTGTCAAATGTCGCGTTATGAAAGTGCCGTTTTCTTCACTCTGAATGAATGAAACATTTGCATCAGTCATTACAACGCAAAATGTGAAGCACTAGCTGCACAGGGTCCAAGAGGGGATGAAATTCTTCTCTTCCAATCTAAAATTCATGAATATTTCCATGGAATTATTGTATGAACTATAATAAAGGACTCTAATCTGAAGAGTTTACACAAAAATCTTCACCATCAACATTCCTGCAACAACATTATGTATTGTACATTCCTGCAACAGCAGTATGTATCGTACATTTGGTAAAGCCTGTAAGTGGAGATGAAATGAAAATAAACTGATGACTGCATTGATGTGTTGTTCTCTTTCTTCAAGACAAAGTAAAACACAGCAAAGCTGCTTTTTCCCCTGGATTACAGACGCCCCAACCTGCAGAAACCACTTTCAGATTTGATCTTATCTTATGTGCAGTATATTATTCCCTGACGTACTTGAGCACATATTAAGAGTGAGAGAGAGCCAGAACACCGTGTGTGTGGCTGTGTCTACATACAGGCCATTTATGGGTTCCTAATACCATGACTCACATGACCTTACCACCATGTGACTCCACCATTTTGTGACACGCTCATAAGATGGCTCCCACTAGTCCGACATGGCACTTCTGTATCTGTGTTAACCGTCATTAAAAGAGACATGAGCCTGATGCCAGTGTCTTTTTTCACACATGCAATTACACAATATTTTGCACATACAAGCATATGCAAAATATTTTGCAGTTCAAGCAAATTTTGTAGACTGGAAAAGTCTTGTTAAATAATGTTAAAATCAACGCTAGCGGGGAGATTTGAGAGTTTGACATTGGGTTACCAATGCAAAAAACACAGCATATTTAGGCATGATCCACAGATGCCATTATTTTATCTGGGTCCAGTGTGCCCAGATAAGATGTGCAAAATTGTCTTGTGGATACATAAATCAAAATGTGTCATCCTTTTTGGAAATCACAAATGATTGCATTCATAGGGGCATTGAGGAGAGGGCCAATCCATCACATTTTAGTGTTCAGTTCAAAAACCAACATCTATCAATTTGCAAAAGCGATCCAAAAACACGTTTTTTTGTCTTGTGACCTGTGTATTCACAATGAGTACAAACAGTAATCGAAATTTAAGATTTTTTATAGAATGGTAGAATTTGGGACAATATTTTAACAAAGCACTGACAAAGCAGTTGCTGTGTGGTATCCCTACGCCCCGCTGGCAGTGCTTTGCCAGAATATATAGTTCCATCTCTGTATCTGCTGAGCAAATTGCTTTATCTTAATTTGCACTGCCATTGTGCTCATTATGAATACACAGGTAACTAGAGGTAATTGAATTTTTTAGAAGACTTTTGAAGAATTTGGCTACTCTTAATTCAAGCACCCATGCTAAGCTAAAGCTAACAGTGGGGCTGTCAGACTAGGGAATGCTAACCGTGAGCCTAACCCTGTCCTACATTATCTCTTACTTAATCATGTACTGGCCTCTACAAAATCAAATAGACCACCGGCTAAATGAGTTGGGTTTATGCATTACATTGCATTTATGCATTTAGCAGACGCTTTTATCCAAAGCGACTTACAAATAGAGGATTAACATGCAAGCTACAACAAAATTACCCAACTAAGAGTGTGACTTCCTAACAGGAGATGACAGTGCTGGAGTGTGATAGAACTGCAGCAGAAAGAGAGTGGGGGTGGGGAGGGACATTCCAGGTAGCTAGAGCCTGGGTCTTCAAGAATTTCTTGAAGGTGGAGAGGGTCTCAGTTGCGCTAGTAGCACTTGGAAGGTCATTCCACCAGCGTGGAACAACAGATGAGAAGAGTCTGGATTGACCTGTGCTAGAGATGTTCCTTGGAGGAATGGAGAGGCAGGGCAGTAACATAGGGCTTTAAGAGGGTATTAAGGTTGATGGGAGCAGCTCCATCAGTCACGCTGTAGGCCAACATTAGTGCTCTGAATTTCATGTAAGCAGCTAAGGGTAGCCATGGAGCTCAGTGAACAGAGGTGTGATTCCTCTTTTTGGCTGGTGGAAAACCAGATGTGCAGCTGTGCTCTGGATCACCTACAATGGCCTCACAGCAAAGGCTGGATGACCTGTTAGGAGGGCATTGCAATAATCAAGGCGGGAGATAACCAAGATCTGTACCAAGAGCTGGGTTGCATGTTGGGTTAGGTACGGCCTGATCTTCCTTATGTTGAATAGAGAAAAACGGCACGGCTACAGACGCAACGTGATCAGCAAAGGTAAGCTGGTCGTCAGTCTTGTTCAATAAATTTGTGACTGAGAATACACTGAGAATAAACGACATCATTAGGTCCACATCTTTCATTATCGGATGCAACTGGAGTTCCAATATGCTATAAATATTTAAAAGCTTTTCATTTTTTTTTTAATTTTATTTCATAATATTACAAATTTTGTATTTTCATTAGAATCAAATTCAATTTGTGTTACTTTTATTATGTTAAAATAAATCAAGTGAAAGTCACCAAACTGTATGATGTAAATGTAAAAATGTAAAAAATGTATTTGTTAAAATTTAGTAAAATTGTGGATATAGCATTTATATAGGGTTGTTTGCAATATTAGAATCATGATGGTAGGATACTGTATGACTTTACAATTTGCAAAAACATACTGTATGTACTGAGAGAATATTTTGTTCATTTTCATATTTACTTCATATGTTCTGCTCCCATGCATCGTCCATTATTCCCCTGTCAGGACACTTCAGTGGACATTATCCATGACATGCATACCAGATCTGAACACTGGAGAGGGACTGTCACATCACAATGCTAAAACTCTGGAAAGCTGGAATCTTCAGAGATCTCCACTTTGGCAAGAGTTTTCATTATCTGAAACCTCTGTTTACGTGTAGACAGGGGCAGAGCCAGAGAAGGGGCTGGGGTAACACTGGACCCCCCTGGAATCTGATTGGCCACCCCAGGTGCCCCCTGAATTTCATTCGCTAATACAGATGATTGACAGTTCTTTGTGTTCTTTTTTTAAAGCTGAAGATGAAGGAAGTGTGAAAATTTGCAGTAGTCAAATCACTGAGTGGAAATTGAGAGGTTCTACAGTGAACATTTCAGTATGATGTAAGCTTTAAGAAGTAGCTCAATACTTAATCAGATGAAAGATGTCAGTTCCCAGTCATGCAGCTGTGCATTAGGATAGCAGTTAACTTAATGAAATAATTTTGCGCTGTGCTGCGTGATCTTGACTTTGCCTGTTAACACGCACTTGATAGGGCCAAAAAGGCTATCAGTGGGCTGTGATTTTGGGCAGAGTACGCAGACTAAAACCAAGGTTCTACTGCACCCCCATACCATCATAGATGCTGCCTTTTGAGCTGAACAACAAGTAGGACAATTTGTCTCCTCTGCAGCTCGGGGGATGCAAGACTCCATGAGGACACAGGATAGTTTGCCATGTTCTCTGAGTCCATCTCAAATGAGCTTGGGCCCATGTAAGGCTGTAAAATCTCTGGATCATGCCTAAATATGAAGTACTTTGCATGGTCAAGTTTTCACCAGCTTTCATGGATGGAGTGTCAAAGTATGTTTATAGATAATGGGCATTTTATGATCTCATGGACCCATACAATGATTTACATTACCGTAATAGATCTTATGTACACGTAATCTTGATAATTCTATATTTTTATTTAATAAATGAGTAATGAATGCCTCAACATCTTTGATTCTGAGCGACTCAGCCTCTCTGCAATAGTCTACTACACATCCACGTTGGCAGTTAATATTATTAGTTTTGAAATGTTCTTCCTTGTGTTGTTCCTCCTAACTGTCCCAACTTTATCGGACCTGGATTTGTAGATATTACCAATCAAACATGCAGGTCTGACTGGTGTAAGCCAATAAACTACTTGCAATCTTTTGAATGTTAGTGTGGTCATATCGCAGCCTAATTCATGCCAGCCCAGTGATTCTTGCATGGCCTCCAGACAGCTGTCACAGGAATGTACAGAATTGTGTGCCTGCTAGCTTTGCGGTTTACATTGGCTAATTTAGCAAACTGTAGCGCCATCAAAGGTCAAAGGTCTCCAGAGGTATTTTACTCATGTGATCACATATCCATGTACCAAATTTGATGGCAATGACGTCCCTCACACTGCCATTTTATCGCTTTCGACTGAATTAACCAAAAACGAACATCCTCAAAACACATCTGATTGACGTGATTGTGCCACCAACTCAATGTTTCAACTCCTAATCAACCAAAAACCAACCAAAAAATACTCTGCATTATTCCTTTAAGGATAGGTAAACACAATCAGTGGCCTCTAGGAAAAACATCAAGTTTTTGGCTTCTTGTTAAAATACAGCTCTGCTTTTTCCTTTACACCACTGCCGTCTAGTGGTCAAGTTTAGTTGCACAGCTCACACATTTACATTCCATTTTTTCTGACAGAGTGATTACCAAAGTTTAGAAAATGCCAACATTTACCGATTTCTCTCTAAATAACACGCCTAAAATGCACATTTTTCAGGCACAATTTTAAGAAACGAAGGCACAAGCAATTGAAAACCTGTCATATTTAAAGCTGATAGGCCAATGACTCCTTGCGAAAGTGAAACTTTGAGAAAGTTGTTACTTCGATTATATATTCCTACAACACACATTTCACACTGAAATTAATTTGTATTTGTATTAAGGACACTCACACACTATGGATTACGTGAAAACACAGCTGGTTTCAGTGCATGGTAAACTAGGCCTAGATCATAGCAGACTACGCGCGATAATACGTCAGCCTGCACTTGAGCAAATGAAGGGATTTGGGTAAAGGGAGGAAGAATCGGGAAGAGTCGTGTCATCTCAAACGGTAGCCTCCCTTTCGCTTGTTCAAAACAGCATCCTGGCAGAGACCGGAAGTTGTCCGAAAGTTGTCTACAGAAGTAAAGTGAAATAAAAGGCTTTCCACCTTTTCAACTGTCAGGCAATATATTTAAAATTTTGAGGTCAGTGTTCGGATTACGTGGGAGCCGGAGAGCTCCCATAAACAGAGGACGAGGCTCCCATTAAAGCTGAAACGTAAAACAATATGTGTGGGTCTCTAAAATGTGGCATTATATTTCAGTCATAAATAAAGTTGATTACCCATCCCTGTGCGACCTTATCGTTATGGCAAAAAGTTTTATGCGTTATGCCTAAATTACCTTGAAATGTACCGGTCGGCTGATAAAGCACATACAGAATGAACACAGCGCCACTGCGCTTGATCACTACACTCGCAAACTGATAAACCATAAACCTGACAGCTAGCGAAACGCAGACACTTCACTTCCAGGGGGTGGGGCCCTTTGATTGCACCAGAAAAAAGCTTCACACATAGTTGCAGAAAATATCGCCCAGACGCCCACTGATCAATGTTTATACAGCAACAGCTTCCCTGCCTGCAGTGTATGTGCATGTGCAAATGTGCCGAGTGGGGAAGCCAGTAAAACAGGTTTATGTGAATGTAACTATATGGTGGCACTGGATGTATTACGGAAGGGTTAAGTCCAGTCGCATCAAAAATACATTTCGTTGACTGGTCGATTTTGTGGAATATTCGCTGCTCTGCCTTGTCTGGTGTGGCCAGTTCCACTGATTACACTGGAAAGTAATTGTTACGGGCGATACGTCTTGGACTTAACGCTTCCAGAGTCTCCCTGTAACAGAGGTCGTCTCTCTCCTCTCCTTCACACGCCACAAACGACCTTAGTATAAGTATAACTTATTATATATATAAACATTTCACGTTCACATAAAAACGCCTGTCGACAATTCTAGTGTGAGTGGCACTGTGTAAATATAATTGAAGGACTGAATTGATTTTTGTTTGATTTTACACAGTAAATGGAAGTAATCTACATATGAATGTGCAGAAATATGAATGTATGGAATGGAAACACAATAATGTCTCAGAAACAGTAATGGAGAGAGCATGAGAACACCTTCCAACCCTATATCTACTCACAGCTACACAGCCTTAATTTCCTTCTGGATCAATAAAGTATCTATCTATCTATCTATTGATCTTAGCAGAGAAAAATATGAATTTCCACACACTAGCCTGAATCTTTTGGCTTCAACCACTTTAGACAGACCTGATGATGTTTATATTGGACTATATTGGATGAAATGTATCTATCTATCTGTCTATCTGTCTATCTATCTATCTATCTATCTATCTATCTATCTATCTATCTATCTATCTATCTCTCTATCTATGAGTTACTATGACATACATATGCAGTAAATATAAATATAAATAAATGTAAATTCTACTGAGGACTCTTGATGGTTCACATTATTAGGAGATCAGTTGTCTCCTCTCAGAGCAACAGGACACATTTGTTTTCATTATTATAACCCAGCAAGCCCAGCAGTCCCTTGTTTTTAGAATCCAGGAGGGGCTTTTCAAGGGTAGGGCTGAAAAGAGTCTAACCAGAGAGTCTAGCAGAGATTGTATATGTGCCTCCTACCTGCTGTTGCACTATGGGCACTTCCTGCCAGTCTTCTGCAAATTCACAGTAATTCAAAAAATCTTTGAAAATCAAATTCTGCTGTGTAGCTCTGTGGTGTTTCTGAACCATATGTACCGTACAGAGCAGAGTCAGACACCTGTGTGTCTTTTATCTGAAAACAAAATAGAAATGCTCCGCCCACTAAAGAGACACAGCAGCTGGGAATTGAACACAGGACACCAACATACCATCCTGAAGCTCTACCCCTCCACTATTCAGTACTGAAGGATTCATGTAAAATGAGATAAATGACGTTCACCACATTTCTTACTCCACAACTCAAAACAGCCCACCTTCAGAAAAAACAATCTAGGCAACCAATCAGGAGAGCTTCTTTGTGTGGCCTATTCGTTTCATATCAGCATTACATTCTCACCACTGTCTTGTATTGGTGTTGTTTCAGTCCCTGAGAAAGAACCTTTGTCTGGTCTCTAAGTAAATTCAATCTATGTTGACCTTTAACATCTATGGTTGTGTGTGGCATGTTGTGAGTACAGTTGACTTAACACTCTAACACTTGGTTATGATTCAGTCCTCTGTGGTGCAGTGGGTAAGATGGATGTTTAGTACCCTGTAGACTTGGGTTCAAGACTGACTTAAAGAAACACTTTTTCCCTCTCCACAGGAATGTAGTAAACAGATGTGTGTGTGTGTGTGTGTGTGTGTGTGTGTGTGTGTGTGTGACAAAGATTTACATTTACATGTAGGCATTTAGCAGACGCTTTTATCCAAAGACAAGACAGGTGATAAGCAGCATGAGGTCATGTGATGAGCTCCAGACACAGAAGCCTCCACACTGATAGGATCTCACTGCAGGCTGTAAAGATTGCAGATTAAAAGTGGGCAAGATCCATGTGAACACCAAAAGTATTTCTAATCACGTCACCGGTAGATAATGATGTCTTGGTAGACCAAACATAGATGCTTGACATTTTCACAGATGCTGACAGACAAAACACATGATTATCATTCTCATTTCAGATAATAGTTTCTCAGGCAAAGGCAGTTTTACATCAGTATTTATGGCCTTCTGTCTCAGCCACAAGTACATTGTTCCTGTCTCACTGAGGGGATTGTTCCTACTTTTTTCTCTTCAATGTGGTTAGTTAAAAAAAAAACAAAAAAAACAACTGTGGGCATTTCGTTGAAATCCATTGTGTTTTTGCTTTGTGTGCTAATATTTATGAGAGAAATGTTGCCTGGGCCCTCACAAGAAACACAGACTCTCAATCTGATTGGGCTCACTTCAGGAAACACAGACTGTCAGTCTGACTGGGCTCACTTCAGCCAGATGTTAACAAGTGACAAGCATAGGTGGTCACTTTTTGTTATAAAAACTGATGTGGTCCTTGATGTCAAAACTGTTCCCCAGCCCTGATTTACATGAACAGCCTTTCTTCTGCAGTGGACAATAAACACCCTTTCTTCTGCAGTGGACAATAAACACCCTTTCTTCTGCAGTGAACAATAAACACTCTTTCTTCTGCAGTGGACAATGGCAAAATTCACCTGTATGCAGATGATACAGCTTTATACTGCACGTTCAAGCTTGCCAGTCTCTTCAGAACTCTTTTTCTACATTGCAAGACTCATGCAAGCCACATTCTAGTCTGAGATTAGTTTTAAATGTTGACAAAACAAAGCATTTCACTGAAGCTCACTCTCCTCTCACCCCTACTTCACTAAACATCTCCACTCTGGAAGGGAAGTGTATTGATAAAGTCACTGCCTATAAATAACTAGGTCTTTACACCTAAAGTCCGCATTGTGAATCTGGTGTGGAAACTGAGTGAAACTTGGATATTATGTCAGAAACAGGTCTTGCTTTAGGAAGAAACTGATTAATGTTACCTTTCTGTCAGATCCTATGGACTTTCGAGCCAGTCATGTGTTCACCTGGCCACTAGATGTCACCATTCTGCATTTTTTAATTCTGTTTGCCTCTTTTTTCCATTGGTTAATCATGTTTATGTGTGATTGGTTAAGTGTTTTATTGATGGTGATTAGCTGATTGGTGGGACTATTTAAGGAGGCTGTTTTCCCATTGTCTTTGCTAATTTCTCCTGAGTCACCAGGTTAGTAAGTCTCCCAGTTTTGAATTGCAGCCTGCGCCTGCGCCTGCCAATGGGCTTTGATTTCTGAGAGTCCTGAGTTTGGGGCTCTGCTGGACAAGACTGTGATTTTCTCTTTTGTTTATTAGAGCTGTAGCTGAAGAGCCCTTTGTATTTAGGTGTAATGAGTTTGGCAGGGTGAGGGTGGGTTAGTAGGGTAAGCACTGGTCTGCTACACCGGAGGCCGGGGTTCAAGATCCACATGGTCCAAACCCTTGACACTTCCTCCCAGTCCTGCATTATGAGGTTGTCGTTGACATGCAACTTGCCTCACTCACACTACAAGCACTGGACGCAGTGTGCCATGGTGCACACTCTGCTGTTCTCAGTTCCACACGCCAATGCTCAGCTTGGTAAAATGGCTTTCAATCACCCTGCTCCCTCCTATTGGAACCTTCTCCAAAAAGACATAAAGCTTTCAGTTTTTATTTCACTTGAGCACTTGAAACAGTTACTGAAGACCTTGAAATGAGTCTGTTGCACATGTTTCCAATAACCCCTCCCCTATGACTCCTCTCCATGTCAAATTCAACTCTTTTCTTCTCTGTCTGTACTCTATACTTTCTGTACCTCCTCTGTTTGTTTGATCTTGGTCTGTACTGTGGACTTTATGTTTCTCTTGTCTTAACATTTTGTGCGTCTCTGTTTTTATTACTGTTAATTGTTTATATGAACTCCCAGGGCCTCCTTGCAAAAGAGATTTGATATCTGGATGGGACTTCAATTGGTAACATAAAGGACAAATGTGAAATAAATAAAAATATCTAGTGAGTGTTAACAAGGACATGGAAGCAGCTGCAGGTCCAACTACTAGCAGATCCACTCTCCTCCTTTGTGTTGCATTCGGTGGCATCGTCCTGTATGGCCTTCAACACAACACAGAGGCCTGGGAAAACACACACAAACACACAGAGCAAACAGGTTTGAATCTCCCTTCTCTCTCTCTCTCTCTCTCTCACACACACAAACGCACAGAGCAAACAGGTTTGAATCTCTCTTCTCTCTTTCTCTCTCTCTCTCTCTCTCTCTCTCACACACACACACAGACACACACACACACAATAGATCATATTTCACATGCAGTGTGTCTTGAGGGCCTCTGTCACACCTGCTTCAAACACACAGCCCGTTGCTCCCAGGTATCCTCATTAATATGCATGAGCTTTTGTTACATCAGAGAAAACAAACTCATGAATAATGCAACACACCACATCCTGTCTTCAGTCCTAAACCCGGCTTGTTTCAGTTTAGTTCTCATTTTTTTACCTTTGATTTTAGTGCTGATTGTCTTTCCTCCAAACAGTGTTTTACATACATGTGTGTGACACATGGCGTGGTATTCAGAAAACACTTTAAGTGGATGTGTCTGACACCCTCTGAGGAATCCAAAGAGTGTTTTAGTGTGTGACACTCCGAAGAATCTAGAGTGTTTCAGGAGGCATGTGTGACACACTCCAAGGGATCCAGAGAGTGTCTTAGGTGGACGTCTGTGACACACTTCGAATAATCCAGAGAGTGTTTTAGATGGACATGTGTCACACACTCCGAGAAAACCGGGGAGTGTCTTTGGAGGATGTGTGTGTCACACACAGAGGAGTCCATTTGTGATCCTCTGTGTGTGACCACAAACACTGCAATGCAATTATGTGTGAGCAAGCTTATGACTGAAGAGAGACAGAACAATCTACACTAGATCTCACTCTCTCATTCACACACGCACACACACACACGCACACACACATACACACACACACACACACAGAAACACAGTGCACACACTCTCACATTCCTCTCTGTCCAGCCTTCAATACATTTACATGTGCGAAATAGAGAGTCTATGGATGGGTGTGTGTGTGTGTGTGTGTGTGTGTCTTGTGTGTGAGTCCACAGACCTGTCATCTGTCAGAGTCAATTTCAGCTGTATGATGAGATATAAGTGTGTGTGTGAGTGAATGCTTGCTTTAGTCTCCTGCTGTGTGAGTGTGTGTGTTTGAGATGAGTGTGTGTGTGTGTTTGAGATGAGTGTGTATTGTTATGTGATGGTGAGGGCTGTAAACTGTTCTGAGGTGTCTGTCGTTTCTGTGGCAGCATAAGCGTGGTATTGGCACATGCTACCATCTGATACGTGTGTGTGTGTGTGTGTGTGTGTGTGTGTGTCACATGTGTTTCTGTGGTAACATAAGTGCGGTATCAGTGTATGCTGCCATCTAACAGAAGCTGAGTGGTTGTCGTGGGAACAGATGTCTGACTGCCGTCTGTGAGTGGAACAGCCACTCCAGATATATGATGGTAGGATAAGTGTGTGTGTTTATGTGTGTGTGTGTGTGTGTGTGTGTGTGTGTGTGTGTGTGTGTGTGTGTGTGTAAATGAAGACTTTTAATTTGGCTTTAAAGTACTAGATTAAAGTTTACCTACTACAATAAATCGGCCACAACACGGCCATGAGGATCTCAAAACGAACATCTCCTCCTTCTTTCTCTGGTATACACACAAGTGCACACACACTAACTCCCCCTATCGCTGTCTGAAACACACACACACACACACACCACACACACACACACACACACACACACTAACTCCCCCTCTCTCTGTCACACACCCACACACACACACACACACACACACACACATTCACTCTGTCTGTCTCAAACACAGACACACACACACACACACACATTCACTCTCTCTGTCTCTCTCTCTCTCAGACACACACACACACACACACACACACACACACTAACTCCCTCTCTCTCTGTCTCTCTCTCTCCTCTCTCTCTCTCACACACACAGACACACACACATTCACTCTCTCTGTTTCAAACACACACACACACACATTCACTCTCTCTGTCTCAAACACACACACACACACACACACACACACATTCACTCTCTGTCTCAAACACACACGCACACACACACATTCACTCTCTCTGTCTCATACACAGACACACACACACACAGTCACTTTCCCTCACACACACACACACACAGGGGCACTGAAGCCTAAATGCTTTTTTTCTGACTAGCAGGCTTTGCATGTATGTTTCTGCCTGTTTGCCCTCTTGTGCCCAATCCTTAAATCCATTTTATTCCAAAGCCACTGGTCAGCAGCCCCCACCTGACCACACCCTGCACTCTCAGTATGAGAGGAGCCTAGTGCTCACTAAACACACACACACACACACACACACACACACACAAATACACACAGCTCACACACCACTTCTCTGTATCAACTTTACCATAAGAAAGAAAGACACAGACTTTTGGCTTGTTGCTTTTCTTCTGGTAAGCACTAAAGCTGCTTTTCTGGAGAGACAACAGTGTGTGTGTGTGTGTGTGTGTGTTAGAACAAGTGTGAGAGGAAGCAAGAGGAGATTAGGATGAACAAGTGCCAAACAGTAACTCTTCCACGCAGCAGCAAACGGCAAACAGACAAACATCTTAAATCTTAATCCCAGATTTTAATCCGTGTTTTTCCTCAAAAGCTTTTGGGATTAGAAAAGAAGTCATCTTACAGAGTGTCACTGTCACATGGCTGAGATAGAGACGCCTGAGAGACCCTATAAAAATCAGTTCAGATCATGGAACTTTGGTTCAGAGCCAAGAATCTGTTGGTACCAAGGCTAAAACAGGGGCCAATGAGGGTCTCTGTCATATTGTTTCTCACTGTTTCTGCACACCAGTAACTCTTCTTTACGCCTGCAACACACACTACTGATGGCACATACTCAGTTCTGTTTAAAACTGGTGTAAATGCCAGCTGGTTCACTAGATGGCGCCAAAGTTCAAGAGATATTAAACAGAACCTATTTAAGAGCCCAGATGCTAGTCTAGTTTAAACACCTCTACCAGTAGCACTGTGATCACACACACACACACACTCACACACACACAGTGCATTTTATGTCTGGAGCAGGGCCGTGTGTCACGTAGGTGTTTGTTGTGTGTTGCATTCACAAACACTCCAGATCTTTCTCCGGTCATTTGGACTCACAGACACACAATAATACAGCTCTCTCCAGTCTCTCTCTCACACACACACATTCATCTGACATCGGGGTGGGGAACATCCGGCCCAGCAAAGCCTTCGCTCAGGCCCACAGAGGCAAGGCCACTTGGCTGAGGAAAAAAAAACTGTATATTTTTTTCCCAAAAAATCCTAAAATAAAATGTTTAAAAAATGAAATAAAGGAGAAAAATATTTAATTTCCTTTACGCTTCAAAAGTTGAGGGCACACACACACACACACACACACAAACACACACACACACACTCTCACACCAGGGTGAGATAATCACCTGCTAAAAAGTCTTCTGTAATTCTGCCTTCCAGCTTTAATTTGAAGACTTGAAATGGCTGAAACACACACGTAGGGTACCTTAGAACTTGTGTGTGTGTGTTCCTCAAACAGTGTTTGTCTCACTACATAAGCTATTATATTTGAAAGTGTGTGTGTGTGTATGTGTGTGTGTATGTGTGTGTGTGTGTGTGTGTGTGTGTGTGTGTATGTGTGTGTGTGCATGTGTGTGTGTATATGTGTGTGTATGTATGTGTGTGTGTGCATGTGTGTGTGTGTATAAAGAGAATAGATTCAGCCTTTCTGTACACATGGCATTCACTGACATTTACCTAGCTCCTGGGTTGGAACTACAGAGATGGTGTGTGTGTGTGTGTGTGTGTGGAGAGAGGTGAGACAGAGAGAGTGTGAAATGTGTGACAATGTTGAATATATTCTGTGGTGCAATTATCAAAGTGTCCATATCATAAACCTGGAGACCCAAGTGTTGTAAATGACCCAAAGGGTCCACAACTAGCAGGATCCTCTCTCATGGTGGTCTCATGGTGACACATGATTAGTTCATGTGTCTGTAAGTCTGGATTTGTCCATGATTAGTCGATGTGTCTATAAGTCTGGATTTGTCCATGATTAGTCGATGTGTCTATAAGTCTGGATTTGTCCATGATTAGTCGATGTGTCTATAAGTCTGGATTTGTCCATTGGCTTTGATTTGGATACAAACAGTTGAATGTTTCATGTTCTTCAATCAGACTCCACTGGGATGAAGAGTTCAGTGATGATGGGAGGCATGAGAGGGAAGGAAAGATGGAGAGGGAAAATGAACAGACAAACAGTAAGAGCAGGGGAGGAGAAAAACAGACTAGAGACGGTGGAGGACAGGAGGAGGATGAACAGACCATGGGAAACAGAAAAGAAAAGGTGGAAAATGAAAAGATGCTAGCGAGAGTGGAGGAGAAGAGAGACAGAACAGAGAAAACAGAGAACAAGTGGAAAAAAGAGGATGAACAGAGGGAGAGAGAAAAAAGAAAAGAGAATGAACAGAGGGAGAGAGGTGAAGAAGAGAATAAACAGATACTAGTGAGAGTGAAAGAGGAGAAAAGAGTGACAAAACAAAGAGAGAGGAGAAGAAGAGAATGAACAGACACAAGTGAGAGCAGAGGAGGAATGAAAGCTGAACATGTGTGTGTGTGTGAGAGAGAGAAAGAGAGAAAGAGAGAGAGAGAGGCTGAACTGGCAGTGGGCTGCATTGTGTGTGATTCTCCCAAAGGTGCTGCTGGAGCTGGCTTAGTGGGCACTATTGTGTGGCCCTCAGCGCTGTGATGTCCTCTCCAGAGTGGCCCTCAAACAGCACAGCACAACACAACACAACACAACACAACACAACACAGCACAGCACAGCACAGCACAGCACAGCACAACACAACACAACACAACACAGCACAGCACAGCACAGCACAGCACAATACAACACAACACAACACAACACAACACAACACAGCACAACACAACACAACACAACACAACACAACACAACACAGCACAACACAACACAACACAGCACAGCACAGCACAGCACAATACAACACAACACAACACAACACAACACAACACAACACAGCACAACACAACACAGCACAACACAACACAACACAACACAGCACAGCACAATACAACACAACACAACACAGCACAACACAGCACAGCACAGCACAGCACAGCACAGCACAGCACAATGGCCATCAGAGCAGCACAGCACGGAGGGAAACAGATGGGCATCCACAGATACTCGGACTGGTTATGTTGCAGGACACACTGCAGATTTAGAGCATAATCTGGCCATATTCATGAAATTCTGTTTTTGTGTTATTGTGTAATCCGAGTCAAGGCTATTTTTAATCATGTTTTCAGAGTATTCATACACACACCATGATTCTACACAAATGTACATTCAGATGACCTAAATAAGCATCTTGCTTGTGTGAACTGCAGTGTTTTGGGTTATGAACAAAGACTCATCAAAACCAACAAGTAAGAAACCAATCACATTGCATTGCATTTAAAGGCTGGTGTGTGGTTTCATTTCCATGGAGGCCTGGACAGTCTCCGGCTGGTGCAAAAAACATTGTACAGCATCCTGCCACATTCACAGCCACAGATGAGGAGATCTTGAGCAGGGCACCTAATCCGCGCATGGGTAAGTGTGTGTGTGTGTGTGTGTGTGTGTGTGTGTGTGTGTGTGTGTGAGAGACAGAGAGAGCTCACTGTTTCAAGTGTGAGAGTGTGTGTGTGTGTGTGTGTGTGTGTGCATACTATCCCCAGACGGGGCCAAAGCAGAGGAGGGCATAATATAATATAATATAATATATAATGAAGATAACTTCAAATTCATAAACTTTTATGTTAATATTGACAGCTTTTAGCTAAACTTTTGATTCAAAGTAATAGCTAGAGAGGTTCCACGGAGACACTCTGATCTGTGAAGCTTTTACAGTTTTACAACACTGATGAATACAAAATACTGTCTGGGTTTCAATGTAGTTCCTGAGAACAAAGCCCTGAGCCCTGACTGAACTAACGCTCTTCAGTGAATGAAGCTGTTTGCAAAGGCTGTGAGTGCTCACCTGGCTGTTTGCATGATTGGGACACCACCTGTGATAAGTTCATTCACAACATTAAAGTCCCATTTCCATGTCTTGGTAGCTGTCCATTCTTTCTTTCCCGATGTCTCTTTGCTTTCCGGGTGTTTTCTGCTGCAGTGACAAGTGGAAACCTGTGGTGAGCTGGAAGCAGGAGGCGGGCCAGACTCATCGCTTGGCCAGTGGAGAAGGCCAACCTGCTCATCAGGACCAATCTGTGGTTAAGCACCCTCTGACTGGGTCAGCAGCCCATGATCTAGATAAAATGGTAATCCAATGTGATGGTAATCCAAGATTGTTGACCGTGCCTGTTGCCTTACATCCTTTTGTGTCCAATGGAGTGACAGTCAGTCTCTACTCCTTCTATCCAGCAATAATGACGTCAGTTCTGCTCGTGTTTAACTGACCTCTGCTTTTCATCTGGCAAAGATACTGGTGAAGAGCTGCTCAACCCTGCAACCCTCCACTTCCTGAATGGCCCTTGAGAAGCCCTTGGCATCCTTTATCCTTCCCTGGCAGCCTTCAGCTGAGTCGGCAGCGTCCTCTTAATTGCCCCAGGAGGGGCATCTGCCTGACCACTTAAAATAATTATATACTTTGGTCCTCCATCCTCCAACAAACAAACAAACAAACAATTCTTCAGTGGGGTTTTAAAAAGGGGAGTAGGGGGACTCCTCTTCTTTCCCTCATCCAACTCTTTCTTGTCCAGGCTCTTTCACCTCATCCTTTGTGTTGTGGTGCAGGCATTTTTACTCTTCAGTTAACACTGAACTGAACAACTGAAAAAAAAAAACATTGACAGAAAATCATGACAAAACCAAAAACACACTTCCAACTTAGACACACTTCCAACTTAAACACACTTCCAACTTAGACACACTTCCAACTTAAACACACTTCCAACTTAAACCTGGTAATGGGAAATGAAGTTATTTTACAAACCTCTGAGACTCTGAATAACTGCTCTCACCTCTGATACTGAATAACTGCTCTCACCTCTGAGACTCTGAATAACTGCTCTCACCTCTGAGACTCTGCATAACTGCTCTCACCTCTGAGACTCTGAATAACTGCTCTCACCTCTGAGACTCTGCAGTAACTGCTCTCACCTCTGAGACTCTGAATAACTGCTCTCACCGCTGAGACTGCAGTAACTGTGTCTACAAAGAAGACAATACATGTGAGTTCATTAAGGCAGACCCAAGCAAACAAATAAATAAAACACATAAAATATACACATAAGAGATGACATAAAAAGTTGCCTGTCAAACGATAACATTTTTTAACCTCATAAAATTGTAAATCAATTCATTGTTTCAATTGTACTCAAATACTTTTCTATGTAAAATGTTTGCTCCGAACTTTATCTACAGAATAGCAGTTTCATTTCTTCAAGATGCTTTATACAGTAAGAATCTCCAGAATGACACCTGCATTTTTATATCAGTTATAATAAGGATCTGTGCTTTGACAGTTTAACAGTCTACATGGAGTTATGGGGGTATAAGGAAATGTGTGCACATCACATTCATCATGGCCCGTCTGTCAAACAAGAGAGTCTGAATTTCACTGGGGAAAAGTGAAAGTAACTTAACTGGCCATGTTGCTACTTTTTACCTCAAAGTCAAAGTTTTATTTTGCGTGCTAGTCACCTGCAAATACCTGCATTTTGGATTACCAAAGTTCATTGTTGTTGAAATACCCTGGATTTTTTTCTAATCGTAGTACAGCGGGATTGGGATCAAACTGTATTAAATTCAACAGCCCTAATAATTTTGTCATTCCCATGTAATCTCACCATTGGCTAGCTCAGTTCAGTCTAGGACCTATCCCAGATAAAAGACATTAGTGAAATCAAGGAATGGTTCCTTTTTCAACTTACAAGCAAGTCTTGAAATGCACTACAAAGTTTCAAAGTGTGTACCATCCCCCTTCCCTGCACGTAACCAACCAAGCATCCAAAGTTTTTTTGATAGCTAGCATGCTACAAACAGACAGGGCTATAGCCATTACAAACACCGCAACACCGTGGCTAGCACTGAAAAAAACAAACATATGCATTAACATGAGACATGCCAATACATACCAATGCCAGGGTATGAAGTCGCTACTGCTCAGTACTGCTACTGATGGCAACTACTGTCCAGCAACCTACAACAGGGCACCCTTACATCTCCTGGAAGCAGTTATGTGCCCACTTAGTCCAAGCCATGCCCACAGTTGGTCACAAGTACCGTGAACCTAATGACGGAACATGTTCACACTATCCTACATGCACCGTTACACAGCTCAATAACATAAAAGTTCTTTTAAGAATGTGAATGCAAAGATTTTAAAATACGGCCGTAGGAGTAACGCCGTGCAAAAGCAAACAAGAAAACAGAAGAGTCTGTACTGGTCATCATCTTCTCCTGTAGGAGACGCTAAAGCAGAGAAAGGTTCTAAACATCCAAGGAGGAAAGGCTCCATGCTCAGTAAGTCAGACATTTTTTCAGTGCCTGTGAAGCTAGCTAGCACAACCTCTGGAATGAAGGACTGTTCATTCTATGATTTGTAATACTTTTATACTCACCAGTGTTATTTGTAATGAGTTCAGTTTACCTTTTTACTTTCAGGTTTGTTAATGAACTTCACTTACAGGCAATGCCACCAGAAAACATCAGAATAAATTGACTTCTGTGTTGTGTGACCTTACATGACCTTGTGTGTCATTCCCCTATCTGAAACTAAAGTGGCTGCCATCATTTTCTTAAATAGGAAATACTGGCAACAGTTCAAACATAAAAACAAAGTCATCAACCTGAAAGTCCTTTAAATATGATTTCTTCCTCACATTGCATTACATTGCTGTTTGAATCTTACAGGTCTCACATGAAACTGCGAGAGGAGGCATCAACAAAGCAGAAACTGACGATTCTTGACTCTGATTCATCATCCGTCATCTGAGTCTGAGACTGATCCTGAGATCTTTCTCTCTCAAGGGCAATAGGAGATACAGACACTGAAAGCCCCAGACATTGGTGAAGTTAAACTAAAGATTTCTAGTTTCTATTCAGTCAGTGTCCAGAGATTGGTGCCCTTTCACAGGCTCCACTGTACATCTCTACAGGACATTGCCACACTGTGTGTGTGTGTGTGTGTGTGTGTGTGTGTGTGTGTGTGTGTGTGTGTGTGTGTGTGTGTGTGTGTGTGTGTGTGTGTGTGTGTGCATGTGTTTGCATTGCATGTGTTGAATGAAAAATGTGTAACTGTGATGAAGTATGTGTGTGTGTGTGTGTGTGTGTTATGGGGAAATATGTAAATCACTTCAGCTCTGGGAAAGCTGCAGGGTGATCAAACAAAATTAAGTCTCTCAAGAATGGCCTCACCACCAGCTGCTTGGAAGCTTTGAATGCTGGCCGGGCCGGGTTGCATCATGGGACTTGTAGTACTACTGGGGTGGGCCAACAGAGAGGGCAGCACTTCGTGGGGGGTCTGAATTAGGGCTTTTAAAAACTTCAAAGAGATGCAAATGGCTGGAGGGCTATAGGGACGCGGGGAACCCGTGGGCATGACGATGTCTGCTCGCTACAGATATCCACAGTTCCCTCTGCTCACACACTGGGTCAGTGGGAGCTTAAGATGCTGCTCCTCACGGGGAGGGACACACACACACACGTGCACACAAATACATACACCCAACACATGTGCGCACACACACACATGTGCACGCACATGCACACTCAAATACATGTTCATACATACACCCTCAGACTTAAACATAAAGTACACTTACAGTAGTCAAGTCAAGTGGATCTTATTGTCATTTCAGCCATATCCAATGGATACAGTGAGAAAGTGGTGCCACATTTAAGATATATAGAAGACATCTGAGACAGGCTACATTAGTGCACTTTCACTACATTTAGTGCACTTAGACTACATTTAGTGCAGTTCGGCTACATTTAGTGCACACACATTGTAAATGTACATAAAGTGCGTTAGACCAGACAACAAGACAGGGCTTGTAACAGACTAAGAGGTGGAGGTGGTGTAGAGTGTAGGTGTGCACTCAGTTCAGTGTGAATAAACACATCATGTTTTGTTGTTTAACAGTCTGACTGCTTGAGGGAAGAAGCTCTTCCCTCTTCTGGAGGTGCAGGCAGTTATACTGCGGTATCTTTTCTCTGATGGCATTAGGGAGTCCATGGGGAACGGGTGTGTTGAGTCTTTAACAATGCTCTTGGCTTTGCGCAGACAGTGGGTGTTGTAGATGTCGGAGAGCAAGGGAGAGAGGTCCCCATGACCTTTCCAGCCGTCCTCACAGTCCTCTGCAGGGCCTTTCTTTCTGCAGCACCAACCCACGCTGTGATGACACTGCTCTCGTGACCCTGTAGAAGGGTGTCAGGATGGGGGAGGGGAGGTGCGCTTTCTGAGGCGTTGCTGAGCTTTCTCTGTAATGTGTGTGGTGTTCTTGGTCCTTGTGAGATTGTCTCTAATGTGTATGTCTCAGCTGGAAGGTTGTTTATGGACACTGGGGTGTGTTTGCCATGAGATCTGAAATCAGTGATTAGTTCTTTTGTTTTTGTCCACATAGAGGGACAGGTTGTTGTGGATGCACCAGCTGCTGAGCTGTGTTACCTCCATTGTCCTACCTTTGTCTCTGCTTATCAAACCCACCACACGTGTCATCAGCAAATCCTATGATGTGGTTTGAGCTGTGTGTGGCTGCACAGTCATGGGTTAGAAGCATGAACAGCAGGGGGCTGAGCACACAGCCTTGAGGGGCTCCTTGGAGGTCCTGTTTCCAATCCCGACGGTCTCCCCACTAGGAAGTCCAGGATCCAGTGGTGTTCAGAGCCACTGTTGAATGCTGAGTTGAAGTTGATGAGCAGCATTCTGGCATGAGAGTCCTTTGTGTCCAGATGTGTGAGAGCCAGGTTAACAGCAGTGGGGATGGCATCCTCCCTGCAGCAGGTTGAGCCGTAGGCAACCTGCATTGGATCCATGTGGCAGATAGCTGGGGCTGGATGTGTTTCATGACTAGCTTGACTGTAAGTGCAACTGGGCAGTAGTCACTGAGAAAGGTCACCGTGGATTTATTAGGTGTGGGAGTGAATGGAGATGGGAGATGGTCTTGAAACAGGAAGGGACAACGGTGGTGCTCAGGGAGATGTTGCAGACATCAGTCAGGAGGACAGCTAGCTGGTCCACACGTTCTCTCATCAGTCAGGAGGACAGCTAGCTGGTCCACACGTTCTCTCATCAGTCAGGAGGACAGCTAGCTGGTCCACACGTTCTCTCATCAGTCAGGAGGACAGCTAGCTGGTCCACACGTTCTCTCAGCAGTCAGGAGGACAGCTAGCTGGTCCACACGTTCTCTCAGCAGTCAGGAGGACAGCTAGCTGGTCCACACGTTCTCTCATCAGTCAGGAGGACAGCTAGCTGGTCCACACGTTCTCTCAGCACACGTCCTGGTATTTGGCCTGGCTCAGTGGCTTTCCGTGGGTTGACTCTTGTGGACAGATGTAGCACCTGGTCGTTGGGGGGGGAGGGCTGGATTTTCTTGCTACTGCGTCATTCTGTTTTTCAAATCTTGTGTAGAACTGGTTCAGTGCTTCAGGGAGGGAGCTATCCCCGCCACAGGAGAGTGGAGCTGATCTGTAGTTGGTGATGGCTTGTATTCCCTGCCATAGGTGGTGTGTGTCTTTGGTATCTGTGAAGCGGTTGTGAATTCTCTGAGTGTGAGTGCGCTTTGCTGTTTTGATGGCCCAAGACAGCTTGGCTCTCCCTTTTCTCAGAGCTGCCTGTTCCCCAGACCTATGGGCAGCGTCCCTGGCCTTCAATAGCACTCAAAAGCACTCAGCAACCCTGAAAAACAGGGACATGGGCTGATTGGCTCCAAAAAATCCCTCTGAGCCACTCACTTCAATGTGACCAAATGAAAGTGTCTGAACATTTTATCAGTTGTAATCACTACTTTTCCCACTTGTTGTTTGTGTTGGGTGAACCCAGGGCACTTGAGCAGACGCGATCAAAACGTGATTTGTAAAACACTCAGGAGGCTTGACATGGCATGACACTTCGGACACAACATTATCAGTGTCTCTACGCATGATCTTGAGCAAAGAGAACACTGTTGGCACACACAGAGTGCAGTAAAACTTACTACATACAGCCTACAATCGAAGACTGCCTGTAAGAGTACTAGTTTAACACACACATGCTCAAACACACAAACAAACACACACACACACACACACACACACACACATGGGTAACTCAGTTCCGTTATCTATGGGAGCTTCACATCAGAGTGCAGACTATGCCAGGTGTTACACAGGGCAGTGCTGACTGTTATCAGTGACTGAACTTCTCCAAGCCTTACTTTGTTCTGTCCTGAGATTAAGTTTGGGTTTCCAAAGAAGTAGAGCATCAATGGACTGATTTTTAATGATCAAATATTTTAATTATACCAGCAACACTTTTACAAATATTCCATTGTTTTCCCACTCAACTCCGTCCATCAGCAACCAACGCTCTCAACTCTGCAGTGTGTCCATTTCAGCTGAGTTATAGTTTTATCAGTGATGCTTGTTTGACTTGTGCCCATGCAGACATACAGTTGAAGACTGCCAGAGTTTTGCTTTCAGCAGCAACCCTAAAGAAAGTGTTTTCCATGATCATCCTGTGCGGGGTGTCTGATCATGATAATCCTGTGCGGGGTGTGTTAGATTAAGATTGGTGTGTTGATAATCCTGTGCGGGGTGTCTGATTATGTTTAAGATTGGTGTGTTGAATTCTGTTTCGAAGCGGAAAGAGCTCTGAGATTGGCATTGGTTCATTTATTGGTGGTGCCAGCTCTGAAAGCAACACTGCAGGAATCAGACCATGGCACAGATGACCTACAGGCCAGCCTTTCTCTTTGCTCATTAGCCATGTGTACTTGACACCAACACACACAGATATGACTGACTTTGTCAAGCCGGCTGCAGCCAGCAATGCTTTTAGGGTCCAAAGCACCACAAATAACCAATGGGATAGGAATGATGGGGGCAAGGGCGTACTAGTTATACTTCTAACCCAGAGTGCTTTGGGTCCAAAGCACCACAAATAACCAATGGGATAGGAATGATGGGGGTAAGGGCGTACTAGTTATACCTCTAACCCAGAGTGCTTTGGGTGGCAGTTGGGTTGTGCCTTTGAGTTGTCCATCTGCCCAAGATTTCCTCCTAGACTATCTACCACATAGGACTTTTCTTTGCCCTGTTGCTCTTGGGTGCTCATTGAAGCGCTATGAGACAATAGTATTGTAAAAGACGCTGCAGAAATAAAACCTCCAAGAACAAAAGGCATGAGGGAACTGATCATGAACACACACATTTGAGGGTATCAATCATGAACACACACATTTGAGGGAACTGATCATAAACACACATTTGATGGAATTGATCATGAACACACACATTTGAGGGAACTGATCATGAACACACACATTTGAGGGAACTGATCATGAACACACACATTTGAGGGAACTGATCATGAACACACACATTTGAGGGTACTGATCATAAACACACATTTGATGGAATTGATCATGAACACACACATTTGATGGAATTAATCATGAACACACACATTTGAGGGAACTGATCATGAACACACACATTTGAGGGAACTGATCATGAACACACACATTTGAGAGTACTGATCATAAACACACACATTTGATGGAATTAATCATGAACACACGCATTATAGGGAACTGATCATGAACACACACATTTGAGGGAACTGATCATAAACACACACATTTGATGGAATTGATCATGAACACACACATTTGAGCTCAACGTTGGATTATCAAATTGATCTTCTCAGTCAGATGCATGATGTGAATGTTCTTGAGAGTATGTGGTGTCTCAATCAGTTGTTTGAGTTTTGCTAGGTGTGTGTGTGTGTGTGTTACTCTCTTACATAAAGTGTATTTAGATGGTGATTCTGAGTTTGGGCAAGTGTGTGTGTGTGTGTGTGTGTTTAGGTGACGTTTTCGTAAAAAGTATATTCAGGTAATGATTCTGAGTTTGTATGAGTTTGAGTGTGTGTGTGTGTGTGTGTGTGTGTGTGTGTGTGTGTGTGTGTGTGTGTTTAGGTGACTCTTTCATAAAGTGTATTCAGATGGCGATTCCCCGCCACTTATCAGCAAGGAGGATGACCTGTAGAACACATCAGTGATGGAGTGTGTATCTGCAATGAACTGGGACACAAGGGGAATCTGAAAATGAAACACTCACACACAGAAATGGTAATTCAGAGGGAGTTATCACTGTTGGGGGTGGTGGCTGGTGGTGAGACAACAATGATGAAGTGTGTGTTTGCTAATGATGAAGTGTGTGTTTGCTAATGATGAAGTGTGTGTTTGCATTGGACAGAAACACTAGGGGGATGTGTAAATGAAACACCAAGGTTATCAGAATCTCAGCATTTTCCTGCACTCTCTCACACACACAGAAAACACACACACACTTACACCAGTAGAATGCTCAATCTCTCTTACTGTTCTACACTACGCAGCAAACTTGCTGAGGTTATCTCAGTACAAAGTTGTGTTTCCTCTTGAGAGAGTCTAATGCAGTCAACCCAGTGGAGATTCGTTCCATTCACAGGTGTCAGAAAAGTTCCTCTCTGTGGCCTAAGAAAAGAATATACTCACAGTGCAACAACCAATTATTTAGCACAAATAAGGGCTCAGAGATTCAGAGGCTTGAGAGGGGCGTAGAGTTTGCTCTTACTAAAGAACAAATCCAGATGGGTGTGTGCCAAAATCTTTGTGAAAACTGAGTAAATTAGGCTGTGTGAAAGAACAGTTGGCCGAATATGTGTGATGGGAACTGGAACAGTTGGCCCAATATATGTAATTGAAATTGGAATTGAAATGTGACCCAATATGTGTGTCTTTTGAGAAGAATATACTCAATATGTCAAGACACAGCATGACAGCATAAAACACAGTGTGTGTGTGGGTCTGTGTGTGTGTGAGTGTGTGTGTCTGTGTGTGTATTTGTGTGTTTGTCTGTCAATGCCAGACCTGAAGAGGGCGCAGGAGGTCATAAGTAACAACTGTAACTCTATGAGGCTACTCTGGGCTATTCCTCAAATGCCTCTGTTCTGCTGACTACAACATCCAAGTCAGTCTGAAGCTCCTGATCCCATAGGCATCCTTAATAAGACAAGTTACAGTAAGCTTCTCATTTCAGCACCATGGGTGAGTGGACAGCTCCCATCATTCCCCATCTCTCGCCTCCATTCTGACCCTGCTTACACAGTGAGTATCTGACTGGATAACGCACTTAGTCACAAGACGTACATACACACACACACACACACATGCACCCTTTGAAGGCCACTTTCAAAATAAACAATATCCAAAAGCCACAACAATGAAATTTTTTTTTTACCGCAGGTCAGCACCAAAAGAGTGTGTGGCCAACATGAGTTGAATCTTTGGTGAGGTATTACATAGCCCTGGCCAGTACCATTGCCAAACATGCAATACGTGCATGCACACACACACACACACACACACAAACACACAAACACAGACAGCAAGAAAGAACTAGGCACCGGCAGAATGAGAATCCCTCAAGGATTCTTCTGAGTGTGTGTGTGTGTGTGTGTGTGTGTGTGTGTGTGTGTGTGTGTGTGTGTGTGTGTATGTGACCAGAGGGAGAATCCTCTGTGGGATATGTAAGGGACATGAAAGAGACACAGATAATAGCAAATGGCTTATCAACCCACAGACCACTGCTCCTTTGTGGGTTTGTGTGTGTCTGTGTGTGTGTGTGTGTGTGTGTGTGTGTGTTGTCTTTTTGCCTCTGAGCTGTGTGCTTTTTGTGAATGTCATTGTGCTGCCTGCCATTGTGCCACGCACACACACACACGCACACGCACACACACACACATCTGTGTCAGCTGTGAGTCTAATGTGTGCCATTTAATCAGTGTGTGCACATGTCATGTTGAGGGCAGCTTCCAGTTCTCAACAAGTCAGCTGGCAAAGAAAGTGTAACCTAGCCCTCTACACACACCAGACACTAGTGTGAGAGAGAGAGAGAGAGAGAGAGAGAGAGACACCAGTTACAAGAGAGAGGGAGAGACACACACACACACACACGCACACACATACACACACACACAAATGCAAGAGAGAAAATGGGAGGTGTGTAAAAATGAAACAAGTGAAGGAGAAATCAGAAGTAAAGCGGCGTAAGATAAGAAGTGCACACGAGAGAGAATATCTGTGACAGAATATTGAGTTTGTGGGAGTCAGTGAGAAAGACAGAGAGGGAGGAGATGGAGAGACTTCAGAGAGAGGGAGAGGGAAGCATGAAAGAGATAGAGAGACTACAGAGAGAGAAAGAAAAAAAAGTGAAAGAGTGGTTTAAGAGAGAGAGAGGAAAGCCAGTTTTGGAGAGGCCGTTTGAGCGGAGCGAGAGAGCTGTGTGTCCACTGGCCAGTGGCACTGATGTAGATTTGTCTGCTGGTTCGTGGCCAGTGCAGAATGCGTGTGGACAGCCGGCCGTCGGCCTCGCTCTCCCTGCGGATTCATCATACTGACGCCTGGATATGGAGTCATCTATCACCACAGCGATTGCATCGAGCGAGCGCTCCTCTCTTCCCCTCGCTGCAGAGTGTGTACATCCCCCTTTCCCCTCCTCCCTCTCTCCCTTTGCTCTCTCTCTTTCTGTTTCTCTTGCTCTCTCTCTCTTTCTTTCTCTCGTTCTCTCTCTCTCTCGTCTCCTCAGAGCACCAAAGAGTCCCAAGATTAAACACCCCTCCTGTCCACCCCCACCCTCACCCCGCAACACTCACACACACACACCCCTCTCCAAACTTCACTTTACAAACTATTCCCTTTATCTCTCTAATTCTCACTTTCTATTTCACCACTTTTGGAACTTTTCTTTGTGTGTGTGTGTGCGTGCACTCAGCTTTTTGTAGTCTGTGTCTCTTTGAGGTGCTGAAGATTGAAGGCTCCTTACACACAGTTTCAAACATTGAGATAAAAATGTGAAAAAGTTAATACTCACACACACGCACACACACACACACACGCACAGACACATGCATAACATGTGAGAGAGGGGCTGTGGCAGCTTCCTGAGTGACCATTAGGGGAAATTAATCTAGCAACAGCAACCTACACACGCACACATACACAAACACACACACACAAACATACACACGAACACACCAGGAGAGGCTATTTAAGGTTGCGTATGGTGTAATACAGTAATCATGAAAACTGTGTGTGTGTGTGTGTGTGTTGTGTGTGTGTTTGTGTGTCATGTGTACCCTCTTCCCAAAATAGTCCACACACACACACACACACACACATGCTCAGTGCTCGCCTGGACTCAGTCATGCTTACAGAGATATCGGCTCCATATTACTCCCCATAACTCCTGTTGGGCTGAGGGAGGAGAGCTCAGTTTGGGCCCCCTAAGGAGAGCAAGCAGAGGTAGGGCACTCTCTTTCTCTCTCTCTCTCTCACACACACACACACACTGTCTTAGTGTGCTTGGAGGGGATCATAATGAGAAACAATCCAAGACTCTTTATGGGTCTTTTTACATTGTGCTGCTTTAGATATTTCAGCACTCCCAGAATGCAATAGACTGTTTCATTTACGACCCCCCCCCTCCCCGTGGGCCTTTAGAGTCTCTTTTTTCACATTCACTGTCTGTCTCTCCATTTCTCTCTATTCTTTTACAGCCTAATTATCTATTCTAAATTCTTTCTCTCTCTCCCCCAGTCTCTCTCTCACTGTAGATCAAACTAGAGGATGTGGACTTTTAAAAGCCTATGGCCAGCTGACAAGGGCGCCGTGACACAGGAGTAATTCTGCCACACACACGCGCGCGCGCACACACACACACACACACACACACACACACACACACAAGAAGCGGGGTTGCACTTTTCCTAAAACTAATCCACAGCATTAACCCCGAGTCTCCAAGGGCTCGTCACAGTTTGCATTTTTAATGCTGAAGGAAGAGAACTCGTGACATGTTCCCTCTTAAGCAAAGAGCGAGGCGTGAACGTCAAGCCGCATCCCGAATCCTTTTCTGAAACGTTTACCGATAACGGATCCGTCATCGCTAGATGGCGATACACACCTTCTGTGTGGAGCTGTCTGCGCGCCGTCCCCCGAGAGCTGAAGAAACGTACAAGCGCAGCGCAGCGGTTCACACACACGCACACTCCTCGCCTCGCG
>PYXC01001629.1:135000-152500 GCA_015244755.2 Tenualosa ilisha
TTTGGATTTCTTTTACGTTCAGTTTTGTTTCCTCCACCCCGGCGTGTCAGATCCTGCAAGTGCAGTAACCGCGAAACCTGCGCTAGAGCCGGCATTCACCCCGTAGTGAGCCATTAAATCACACTGACTACGAAGCTGATGAACGAGCCTCAAACGTTGCCTGGTGTGCCTTTAAGCTCTGTTTCACATGTTGCCTGGTGTGCCTTTAAGCTCTGTTTCACATGTTGCCTGGTGTGCCTTTAAGCTCTGTTTCACATGTTGCCTGGTGTGCCTCTAAGCTCACATCACATAACACATTATAAAGTAAGCTAAGAAGTCAAACACACTAATTCTCTTGATAGAAAGAAGTCTCACAGTGGTACTATCCATGTCTTATGTGTTACAGTAAGTAGTATAGCAGTGGTACTATCCATGTCTTATGTATTCCAGTAAGTAGTATAGCAGTGGTACTATCCATGTCTTATGTGTTCCAGTAAGTAGTATAGCAGTGGTACTATCCATGTCTTATGTGTTCAGTAAGTAGTATAGCAGTGGTACTATCCATGTTATGTCAAGTATATGTTATATCATGTTTAGTAAGTAGTATAGCAGTGGTACTATCCATGTCTTATGTATTCCAGTAAGTAGTATAGCAGTGGTACTATCCATGTCTTATGTTTACAGTAAGTAGTATAGCAGTGGTACTATCCATGTCTTATGTATTGCAGTAAGTAGTATAGCAGTGGTACTATCCATGTCTTATGTATTCCAGTAAGTAGTATAGCAGTGGTACTATCCATGTCTTATGTATTCCAGTAAGTAGTATAGCAGTGGTACTATCCATGTCTTATGTATTCCAGTAAGTAGTATAGCAGTGGTACTATCCATGTCTTATGTATTCAGTAAGTAGTATAGCAGTGGTACTATCCATGTCTTATGTATTGCAGTAAGTAGTATAGCAGTGGTACTATCCATGTCTTATGTTTCCAGTAAGTAGTATAGCAGTGGTACTATCCATGTCTTATGTGTTCCAGTAAGTAGTATAGCAGTGGTACTATCCATGTCTTATGTATTCCAGTAAGTAGTATAGCAGTGGTACTATCCATGTCTTATGTATTGCAGTAAGTAGTATAGCAGTGGTACTATCCATGTCTTATGTATTCCAGTAAGTAGTATAGCAGTGGCACTATCCATGTCTTATGTATTCCAGTAAGTAGTATAGCAGTGACTATCCATGTCTTATGTATTCCAGTAAGTAGTATAGCAGTGGTACTATCCATGTCTTATATTTACAGTCAGTAGTATCAGTGTTATCCATGTCTTATGTTTACAGTAAGTAGTATAGCAGTGGTACTATCCATGTCTTATGTGTTCCAGTAAGTAGTATAGCAGTGGTACTATCCATGTCTTATGTATTCCAGTAAGTAGTATAGCAGTGGTACTATCCATGTCTTATGTTTCCAGTAAGTAGTATAGCAGTGGTACTATCCATGTCTTGTGTATTCCAGTAAGTCGTATAGCAGTGGTACTATCCATGTCTTATGTATTCCAGTAAGTAGTATAGCAGTGGGCCATTTAGGAAGCAGCTATTGTTCTACTGTGATTTGCACCTGCACATTCCTACAGTTTATATAGTTATATACAGAGTTTATATACAGAGTTTATATACAGAGAAATATTTATTCAATCACTGCATGCGCCATTTTATCTGTTGCCAGGTAGGTACACCAGTACATCAAATTGTCACTTATATAGTTTGGTATTGCAATATTCACTTAAAATATATATAACATGACATACACTGTCCATAACATATCTAACAAAGTTGATCCGTGTCAGACTGTATGAGAAAAGCTATGTTTTCTGGTAAATGGACTGCATTTATATAGTGCTTTTCTGCTCCACAAGTTCTCAAAGGACTTTACAGAGTATGCCTCACACACATGCCTTCACACACCAGTGTGGGGCTCGAACTGGCAACTGTGGCTGTGGCTGTAACTGGAAGTATGTGCTTCAGTCACGGCTGCGTTAGTAGTCTGGGTGAAGTATGAAAGCTTTGGGTGGCTGTAGTGCATTTTGCTGCAGATGTGATCTAGGGGGCTCAGATGTGTGTTGGTAAAGCGCTGTGGATGCAGAGTTTTGAAAAGGTTGCATTGAGACTATGAAAATGACTGGGAAAAAGCTCTAATATTCAAAAGAGACCAGCACAAAGGCTGAGATCCAGCTGAGGAGTCACCACCTAAAGAAGGAACCCCTAAATCAACTCATTCAAACAATCAACAAAAGCCAAGTATAGTATCACAACTAAAGCTTTTAGGAAAAAGGTCTGAAGAACAATAAGTAAATGATTGAAAGGACAGAATTAAACGTATAATAGTATAGTATAGTACTGTATAATATAGTATAGTATAGTATAATATAGTATAGTGTAGTACAGTATAGTACAGTATAGTATAGTATAATATAGTACAATGTAATATAGTATAGTATAGTATAGTATAGTATAGTATAGTATAGTATAGTACAGTATAATATAGTATAGTATAGTATAGTATAGTATGGTCTAAGTTTTCTGGTACTCTATTTCTTTACTACTACTTCCTACTATTACTATTACTGAAACTGTTCATGTTTTGCCAATATTGTATTTACATTCATGGCAATAAAGCTTATTGAACTGAAATTGAGAGAGAGAGAGAGAATGAAAGAGAGAGAGAGAGAGAGCGTGTGTGTGTGTGTGTGTGTGTGTGTGTGTGTGTGTGTGTGTGTGGTGTGTGTGGTGTGTGTGTGGTGTGTGTGTGTGTGTGTGTGTGTGTGTGTGTGATGTGCTGCTGGTGTGATAGAAACACTTCAGGGTCATACAAGCAGCTGCTGCATTGTGGGTTGGGTGTAGCAGTCATTCCACCAAAGAGTAGTGGCTTTAGCTTCTAACTGCATTAAAAGAGAATGTGTGTCTCTCTTGTACTCTTGCGTGTGTGTGTGTGTGTGTGTCTGTGTGTGTGTGGGACAGAGCAGAGTGTGTGCACGTGCATGAGTACATGTGTGCATGTTCAACCGGGGAAAAGGAGAACAAGTGTACGTGTCTCTTCTCTCCCTGCTGTTTCTCTCTCTCTCTCTTTCTCATCCCTCTTTCATCCCTCTCTCTAAGTCGATTCACAGCAGGTTGCTGCCAACTCACTTTCCTCTAATTCTTTTTTTCTGTTACCCTGTTTCCTGTGTGTCTGAGACTGAGACACTGAGACATTGAGTGTGTGTGTGTGTGTGTGTGTGTGTGTGTGTGTGTGTGTGTGTGTGTGTGTCTGCCTGCCTGCCTGCCTGTGCGTGCAAGAGTTTATAACTGGTGTGTATAAGTGTGTGAGTGTTTTTATGTCAATGCCTATTTTAGTTCAGCAGCATGAAAAGTAGTTGTGTATGCGTGTGTGCGTGTGTGTGTGTAACGCATCACTCCTGGGAGAAAAAAAACAAAACAACAAACACAGCCAGAGAAAAACGAGTGTGCGAGCAGCAGCGTCTGATTGGCTGTCGTTTATCTCCAACCAATCAGAGAGCCCTGTTGCCATCGCCTTATTCCTTCCTGGTTCCCAAGAGGCTTTGCTTTGAACACAAGACTGCAATTACTGCCACTATCATGACTCAGTTCTGTGTGCTTCCTGGATTTGTGTTTGCGTCTGAAATCACTACAAAAGCACAACTCCCCTGGAACTCAGTTGGTTTAGAGGAGAACAGTGTTCAAAACAGTTCATTTAGTAGCTTCAGTGTTTTATGCTTGTCTTTTGACGTTAGTAGGTCAAAGTTCATTTGGAAGTAAATAGTGTGTTTACCTGATGATGAACGTGTGTGTGTGTGTGTGTGTGTGTGTGTGTGTGTGAGTGTGTGCGTGTGTTAACCTGATGGTGACAGAGTGAAATGAAATGTATTTTTTTCCGCGTCTTTCCGTGCGTGTGTGTGCGTGTGTGTGTGTGTATTTGTGTGTGTGTGTGTGTGTGTGTGTGTGTGAGCGTGTGCGTGTGTTAACCTGATGGTGACAGAGGGAAATTAAATGTATTTTTTTCTGCGTCTTTCCGTGCGTGTGTGTGTGTGCGTGTGCGTGTGTGTGCGTGATGAAGAGAGAAGAAGACAGAACAGGATCAGAAATGTGAAGCAGTTGCACCCAGCACCACCATCCGAGATCAAGGGCTACTGCCACAGGTTAACAGTTTGGTCCAGTCATGGTCCAGACCTCCATGCTGCAGCCTATTACTTCATCCAACCCAGGAGGCAAAGCCCAGGTCTGACAGAGAGAGAGAGGGAGGGAGGGAGGGAGTAACTATGCTATTAACCATGCTGCACTATCAGCTTCCTCTGTTACTGCCTCCCTGTATCACTCCTGATGGCTAGACTGCACTTATCCCCTTCAACTGCGCCACTGATTGAGGGACACCATTCAGTTGCTGCCATTGCACATGGTGTTTAGAGGGTGTT
The DNA here is from genome assembly GCA_015244755.2 of Tenualosa ilisha. Lineage (NCBI taxonomy): Eukaryota > Metazoa > Chordata > Actinopteri > Clupeiformes > Clupeidae > Tenualosa > Tenualosa ilisha. Next base: position 139,441 of record PYXC01001629.1, read on the forward strand.
GATGTTTGCTTATAATCATCAGCAGAAAAAAACGTAGTAAATGTCATTCATCCTGAGACAGAGCATTCATTGGTTGATGAGTAGTTTAGCCCCGCCTCCATCTCTGGAGAAGAGGGTGATGGAAAGTGATGGAGCAGTTCCAGCCAAGGTAATCGGTTCATCTAGCGTGCGATCACCTTAACGAGCTTTGGTTCGTCTACCGTGTGATCACCTTAACGAGCTTTGGTTCGTCTAGCGTGTGATGGGGTCAATGAAGTGTTCATCTTATCGAGATGTAGTTGACCTTAACAAGGTGTTTTTGTGAATAGGAGGGGCTATTCAATGGAGGAGGGTTGATTTCAGTGCTCCATCTGATACTGCAGAGATTCCATCAGATAATCTCACAGTGCATTTAGCAAATTACTGCTCATTAGCATGGCTGGTCACTCACTCACTCACACACACACACATACACACACACACACACACACACACACACACACACACACACGTTAGCCAAACTGGTCACTCTCTACCTCTCTCTCACACACACGCACACACACATGTTAGCACGGACGTCATATTCAGAATATCAATGTCTAATCAGAGGCAAAGAATATTTATCAGTAGGATCAGTGGACTCTGTTAAAGTGATATTCCAGAGGACTCCCAGCCGTAGCTCTGCTGTTGAAGCTTGTTTGTTAGTCCGGAGTGTTTCCAACCACAGCCCTAATGTACAAACTTGGCGAACGCTGTCGGTCAGAGGAACGAAAGGATTTGATACAATGAAGCCTTAGTGGTGAACCTGCTGCTTACGCTAATTACATGGGACTATTGGAAACAAAAGTCCTCCCTCCTGCCCGCAGCAGTCTGCACATTTGACCCACAGGGCTGTGGGTGTGGCTACTCATGACTATCACTTGAGGTGCTAGTAAATTCTTTGTCATGATGAGGTTGTGTGTGTGTGTGTATGAGATTAATCGATTGTGATTGTCATGCTTGACATTCTTGGTGTGTGTGTGTGTGTGTGTGTGTTTGTGTTGGGGGGGTGGGTTTCTAGTGAGTGTTTGTATGTGTGTGTGAGTAGACTCAGGTCTTGGTATTCCTGTTATCACTTTCACACACGGTATAGCATCACACTATTTTATAAAGAAAAATACTGACAGATTCACACACACACACACACCTTGTGGTTTGTGCCTTAGTACTTAGAAACCAGATGCCCTGGTTCTGCTTTGAAGCCTTTAAAACAAGACTCTCAGGCATCACTCAGTGTGTGTGTGTGTGTGGTGTGTGATATGTTATATTTGTTTCTCTTTCAGCTGAAGCAGTTTGAAGCCACCTATTGGGACATCGCCTTTGGTGATGCCATACTGCTGAACCCTCTCTAGCTAGGCCTGTCGTCACAGGCATAAGCCCACATGCGCTGGTCTCAGCCCTCACGCTATAAAATGTAGGTGCACGTCATGTAGGTGCACGCCGTCTTCCTCTTTTACCTCTCAGCCAACTACTGACTCTAGAGATCCCCTCTACACCACTTCCTGCTAAGACTTCAAAGAGATCCCCTCTACACCACTTCCTGCTAAGACTTCAAAGAGATCCCCTCTACACCACTTCCTGCTAAGACTTCAAAGAGATCCCCTCTACACCACTTCCTGCTAAGACTTCAAAGAGATCCCCTCTACATCACTTCCTGCTAAGACTTCAAAGTGCTCCGGTGTTCAGCAGGCTCCATACCTGGGATGAGCCGTCTAAGCAAACTATTCCACACATTCTGTGAATATCCTTTGCCTTGCATTTGCATTTCACTAACGTGTGCCAGCGGAGATCTGAAAGACGCCTTTGTTCACATGCTGGTGATGGTTTTGAGGTTGGACTTCAAGAGTACAGCGTGCGAGTTTTGCATCATGTAGACGGCAGTGCCCCCTCTTGGGAAGCAGGACATCCACATCCTAATGTGCCTGGAGGACTGGACCATCCTAGGGTCAGCATGTCGACACATAACCCATGTAGGGATGGTGGTGGTGTAGTGGTTAAGGAACCAGGCTAGCATGCTGGTCATCTTGTGCCCTTGAGCAATGCACTTAACCCTAAGTTGATCTAGGGGAGGCCCTGATGTAGCTGATAGTTGATAAATGGAAGATGCTTTGGATAAAAGCATCTGCTAAATGCATAAATGTAAATGTATGTATGTAAATGTCCAAAACCCATGTTGGTATGTCGACATGTGATGCATGTCCAAAACAAAATCTAGGTGTTTTCATTGACAGCAAGCTAAACTTTGACAGTCACCTGAAAGCAATCACTAAGTCAGCATTTTATCACCTAAACTACATTACCAAACTTAGAGGACTTATGTCAAAAAATGATTTGGAAGATCTAATCCATGTTTTTATTTCCAGTGGAGTTTATGGTCTTTTCACAAGTCTGCTGATTCAAAATGCAGCAGCTAGGGTCCTCAGAAGAACAGAAAGAGCAGAGCACATTACTCCAATCCTAAGGTCCCTTCACTGGCTCCCAGTGAACTATAGAGTTGACTTTAAAGCACTGCTGCTTGTGTACCAGTCTCTGAATGGGACAGGGCCTGATTACCTCTCTGATACGTTTCAGCAAAATAACTAGGGATGGACCGATCTGATATTTAGATCGGATGTCTTGGATGTCCTGGGTATCAGAAAAATCAGCCAATCCAACGGCTGATCTGTTTCCAAAACTGCAAGACTGCAACAACCTGGTTACTGTGCGCTACTGTGCTGTTGTGCACCCAGCTGACTTGCAAAGACATGGTGTAGCATGTTAGCTAGTGTGTTAGCTAGGTGCTGCTGTAAGGTATGAACACACTGATTTTCTATAGCTAGTATAAGTGCTATTAATGAAATGGAGGTGCAGGTCATTTACTGTTGTTTCCTGTGGAAAATGTGGTCCACAAGTGACAGGTGTTTGACACAGTGTGTGGGGTAAAGTGGGCTCACTGACATACAGTAGCTGGTTGTGGTTGCTCTGGAATTAACACAAGCCGTAGTTGTTCCAGGGATTGTTTTGTGTTTAGTTGGTCTAACATTACAACCCATAATTGAAACTACTTACTGTCAGAAGACCTCGCTGTTACGCCAACTATTTTCCACTGACTTAGTCAGTGAAGTTGGACTTGAAATCGGCTCTGGAAAAGGGGGAATGCCGGCCTCTGTGTTGTAACACATGCAGCTTTGGTTTGGTGTAGCTTTGAGCGACCGAAGGGGCTTTACCAGTGGCCTACAGCTGCTTAATTCGCTAAAAATGATGTTTTTCATTTTTCAATCATTTTGGGTTTTTTTTTATCTCAATCATTTTTATGTCATTTTATATCCTTTTATTCACTTCATCTTTTTCTTCACTTCATCTTTTTAAAGCACACTGAAGTGCCTCTGTGGGTGAAGTCTTGTGGGTGCACTCACAGCGGCGGCCGCAGCAGTTCTGCTCTGGCTGCTACGCTTGAGGCCGTTCCAGAGATGGCCTTTGAGTCATGGTGTCCACCGCAAGAGGGACTGTCTTGCTCAAACACTGGCAAACTCTGTGTGTGTGTGTGTGTGTGTGTGTGTGTGTGTGTGTGTGTGTGTGTGTGTGTGCGCCAGAGGCATCTCTGTGGGTCCAGTCTTGAGGAGAGCCATGGTGAGGAGCCATATCCGACAGTGAAGCGGTCAGGGGGCTGTGGACAGAGTCCCAGGCCCGCCTGCACATCAGTGTCCTACAACTGCTGACGGTGAACCTCACACTGAAAGACTTTTCACTGCGTCTCTCTGGGTGTCATGTCCTTATACGGAAGGACAGCTTGTCCGTGGGAGGACACAGTGGCCTACATAAACCGCCAGGGGGGCCGTCAGGGGGGCGTGCGGTCTGCCCAGATGTGCCACCTGCACGCAGACTTCTGAGCTGAGCTCAGCCGCACCTCCTCTTGTGACGTGCGTTGAATAGTGGCACAGACCTGCTGCGTACTTCAGCTCTCAGGCTTCAGGTGTGAAAGCGGATGATGGTACGCGTGCACCTGCGTTCTATAGCCTGAGGGCTCAGACCAGCGCATGTGCACTTATGCCTGTGACAGCAGGCCTAGTTAGAGAGGTTTCAGCAGAATGGTATCACCAAAGGTGGATGTAAACACACACACATCACACACACAGTGAAAAGCAGTGACTGAAGTTGCGTCGCTCCGAAAAGAACCCAAAACAAACTGCCTTGTGTGTGCCGTTTGTGTGTTTACCTCTGCCTTACATCTTTGGACAGTCTCCTTTCTCTCTCTCTCTCTCTCTCTGTGTGTGTGTGTGTGTGTGTGTGTGTGTATGTGTGTGTATTCAGCAGCACACTGTTTCTCTGGGTGGTCATGAATTTCTTTGCTGCTAGAGTCCCAGTGGAACAGACACGCATTACAAATGATCATGTTTGTACAGTTGTTTTGGGCTGTGTATTTTGGAACAACGATGGGGACTTTTGAGTAAGTATGTGTGATGACAGTGTGTGTGAGTGGTGCCGTGTATCCCCCAGAGCTACAGCTGTGTGTGTGAGCAGTGTTGTGTGCCACCCAGAGCTATAGCTGTGCTTGTGCGTGTGCGTGTGCGTGTGCGTGTGCGTGTGCGTGTGTGTGTGTGTGTGTGTGAGTAGTGTTGTTTGCCACCCAGAGCTAAAACTACGCTGCGTAAACATACTTCACTGTAGGAAGCTCAGAAAATGAATCCTCTTAGTTGTCTAGTTGCCTGTTCCACCTCTGGTGTCCATCCATCAGATTACCTGTTTATCAGACGATTCTCTTATTAGATTGTTTACCCACCAGACTGTTGTTTATATTGTTTACCCACCAGACTGTTGTTTATATTGTCTACTGATGTGCGTTTATTCATGCATGTCTCTATGAATCAAGCACAGGTTGGTGCCCCACACTGATTGAAACACTGTGTCAGGACCATGGACAGCAGCTCGAGGTGTTGATGGGTATTAATACTACAAGATGTGGAGTGAAAAAGAGTAGAAAAGGTACAGCAGATGAGAGCAAAATCTCTCTCTCTCTCTCTGTGTGTGTGTGTGTGTGTGTGTGTGTGTGTGTGTGTGTGTGTGTGTGTGTGTGTGTGTAAAGTATTTGTGTGAGTGTATGTGTGTTGTTGTCTGGAAGTACTTCAAGGACTTAAAGCCCTACAGGTGTGTGTGTGTGTGTGTGTGTGTGTGTGTATGTGTAGAGTAGGCAGTGAAGACCTTAAAGGTGTGTGTGTGTGTGTGTGCGTGTGTGTGTGTGCGTCCATGTATGTTTGTGTGTGCGTGCTTCGTGTGTGTGTGCGTGCGTGTGCGTGCGTGCGTGTGTGCGTGCGTGTATGTCTGTGTGTGTGTGTGTGCGTGCGTGTATGTCTGTGTGTGTGTGTGTGTGTGTATGTGTGTGTGCGTGCGTGCGTGTGCGTGCGTGCGTGCGTGCATGTCTGTGTGTGTGTGTGTATGTCTGTGTGTATGTGTGTGTGCGTGCGTGTGCGTGCGTGTGTGCATGTCTGTGTGTGTGTGTGTATGTGTGTGTATGTCTGTGTGTATGTGTGTGTGCGTGCGTGTGCGTGCGTGCGTGCATGTCTGTGTGTGTGTGTATGTGTGTGTGTGTGTGTGTGTGTGTGTGTGCGTGCGTGTATGTTTGTGTGTGTGTGTGTGTGAGTGTGTGTGTATGTGTGTGAGTGTACATGCATGTGTGAAAGCCCTGAAGGTGCTGAAATCTGAAATCAGCTCTGGAGTGGCCAGGATGAGGAGATTACACTGTAGGCAGATTTACACTCCATCAGGGACATCTCTTACACACACACACACACACACAAATGGAACATCAAAGAGATCTGCTTGCTGATGCTCAAATTGCAAAAGCTCTCTATCCGTCTCTTCTGCAAACACACAGCACACACATAGATACACACACGCACACATTCACACACACACACACACACACACACACACACATTGCTGACACACTGATGATTGTTGACAAATGGGCTGCAAATACACAGTGCCAATTGCAGTCTCTTAGTGTATGTTATAGATCACACACTCATCCGCGCACACACACACACACACACACACACACACACACACACACACACACACACACACACAGTGTTTCATTGGACTATTGAATTCCCCTTAGAGTTTGAGGAGCTGTTGCCATGGAAATGGATCCCTGGCTGGTAAGACATGTTGACCTTAGAACACTGACGTAGGAATCGGCTACAGAAACGTGGTGTCAACTTTTCACGCTGAAAATGTTTCTGGTTTTATTAAAAGTTTAGAAAATCCTTTCACTTGTAAACTGCCATTGTTGGAAAAAGTGACATCACCTGGTTGCATCTAATCAAGGTCCAATCAGGCTGCAGCAATCAGGCTGTTGCTGAACATAAACACCATCAACATCAACCAGGTGATGTCACTTTTTACCCAGAAAGCTTTCAGACATAAATGCAGTTGCAGCTTAAGCTCTGCAAATGAGGGATTTTCTGAAAGTCTGAAGGAAAAAGTTTCTGAATTGTGTGAAATCTTGCTGCCACGACTGCCAGTCTTATAAGCCATCATGTCTTACCAGTCAGCAATCCACTTAAATTGTGATTGTGGTGAATAGTTGAAGCTGTGTGTGTGAGAGACTTTTCTGCACTTTAGTGGATGCAGCAGAATACTGTGTACTCCAGCAGTATGCTAATATGCTCCCTTGATACAGTAGCCCTTCAGTAAAAGTGTGTGTGTGCGTTTAGAGTATTCTCCCCCTTGATACACTAGCACTCCAGTGTGAGAGAGTGTGTGTGTGTGTGTGTGTGTGTGTGTGTGTGTGTGTGTGTGTGTGTTTAGAGTATTCTTCTTTGATACATTACTGCACTCCAATAGTCTATATTTTTTACAGAGCAGCTTTAGTTTACTCAGCATGGGACTAAATATTTGACCAAAGGAAAAACCTAATGAGCCTCAGACCCCGACTAGACTAGTGACCCAGAGGCCAAATATGAGACGTTAACGAGCCTCAGACTAGACCAGAGGCCGAATATGAGACACTAACGAGCCTCAGACTAGACCAGAGGCCGAATATGAGACGCTAACGAGCCTCAGACTAGACCAGAGGCCGAATGTGAGACGTTAACGAGCCTCAGACTAGACCAGAGGCCGAATATGAAACACTAACGAGCCTCAGACTAGACCAGAGGCCGAATATGAAACACTAACGAGCCTCAGACTAGACCAGAGGCCGAATATGAGACGTTAACGAGCCTCAGACTAGACCAGAGGCCGAATATGAAACGCTAACGAGCCTCAGACTAGACCAGAGGCCGAATATGAAACGCTAACGAGCCTCAGACTAGACCAGAGGCCGAATATGAAACGCTAACGAGCCTCAGACTAGACCAGAGGCCGAATATGAAACGCTAACGAGCCTCAGACTAGACCAGAGGCCGAATATGAAACGCTAACGAGGCTCAGACTAGACCAGAGGCCGAATATGAAACGCTAACGAGCCTCAGACTAGACCAGAGGCCGAATATGAAACGCTAACGAGCTCAGAGTAGACCAGAGGCCGAATATGAAACGCTAACGAGCCTCAGACTAGACCAGAGGCCGAATATGAGACACTAACGAGCCTCAGACTAGACCAGAGGCCGAATATGAGACACTAACGAGCCTCAGACTAGACCAGAGGCCGAATATGAGACACTAACGAGCCTCAGACTAGACCAGAGGCCGAATATGAGACACTAACGAGCCTCAGACTAGACCAGAGGCCGAATATGAGACACTAACGAGCCTCAGACTAGACCAGAGGCCGAATATGAAACACTAACGAGCCTCAGACTAGACCAGAGGCCGAATATGAACCACTAATGCAGCCAGCAGAGAGGAGCAGCAGCAACAGGCCAGTGGAGACCAGTGGACACCTGCAGCCCGCTGGGAATCTGAAGTTCTCTAGAACGTGGCAAAAGTGAATTTGGCTTCTGTGATAAGGGACTTGTAGAATGGGGCAGATCTTTACTGTGAAGAGGAACTAGTGTAGAATGGGGCAGAACTCATTTAGAACAGGGTAGAACTCATTTAGAACAGGGTAGAACTCGTGTAGAACAGGCAGAACTCATGTCAGAACTCAGAGCAGCAGAATGTCTGATGGGAGCCTGTGGAGCATCTCACTTGCTAGCTTCAGTGTGTGTGTACACATGTGTGTTCATGTTTGAGATATTACTTAAGGTGTGTGTGTACACGTGTGTATATTTGATATATTAGTTACTGTGTGTGTGTGCGCATTTGTGTTCATATTTGTTATATTACTTTCATTGTGTGTTTACACACGTTTCTAGTACTATTTGGAATAATGTGTGTGTCTATTGATGTTTGTGTGTGTGTGTTTTGACTGTGGGTATGAGTGCATTGGTGTTCATGTGTCATCATCCATGTTTTGCTATACCTTGCATAGTGTGTGTGGTGTGTGTGTGTGCGTGCGTGCGTGCGTGCGTGCGTGCGTGCGTGTGTGCGTGTGCGCGCACACGCGTGCAGATGCAGATGCAGTGTTAAATGTATGTGTAGTCCCAGCATGCATCTGCCCTGTGGAACTGTGGGCTGCATTATTCAGACTGATCACATAAATAATCAATATGGGAGATACTGGAGTCGCAACCACACACACACACACACACACACACACACACACACACACACACACAGGTAGCACAGACATGCTCAGAGGCACACACACACACAAACACTTTACCACTGATTAAAGCCAATACGCAATTACAGTCAGACTGACAGACACATGGACAATGAGAGAAAGGAGCCGAGAACGCTGGTGGCTGTTGTGTCTGGCTGTGTGTATATGTGATGTGTGTGTGTGTGTGCGTGTGGTGTGTGTGTGTGTGTGTGTGTGTGTGTGTGTGTGGTGTGCGTGTGTCTGTATCAGTGTGTGGTGTGTACTGTAGTTGGTAATTGGTATGTTGATTAATGAGTGTGAATGGTGTGCTGATGTTTCTGGTGCTTGTGTGTGTGTGTGTGGTGTGTGTGTGTGTGGTGTGTGTGCGCCACCTACGGACATCTGCTGTAGCAGTTGGCGCTCTGCTAATAGACTTTTTTAAGCCCATGTGAAAAGTCACTGATGTCTGGTACAGCACCGTCTGTTAGGATTCATAAACAACATGGTCACTGGAGACACACACTCACACTCAGATGCATACACACACACACACACACACACTCAGATGCATACACACACACACACACACACTCAGTACTTTTCTATGCTGCTAAATTATATATATTCTACCTCCACCTCACTGTAAACCTAACCTAAACAATCTGATACAAGTCTACTTATGCCCAAGTCTACTTATGCCCAAGTCTACTTATATCCTGTCTTGATGTCTGTCGTCTGCTGCACTTTATGTACTATAATGTATTACTATAATGTGTGTGCACTAAATGTAGCCCAAGTGCACTAAATGGAGCCCAAGTGCACTAACTGTAGCCCAAGTGCACTAAATGGAGCCCAAGTGCACTAAATGAAGGCCAAGTGCACTAAATGGAGCCCAAGTGCACTAAATGGAGCCCTAGTGCACTAACTGTAGCCCAAGTGCACTAACTGTTGCCTGTCTCAAATGTCTTTCTTAAATGTAGCACCACATGAATCCATGGTGAAACGTTTCATCTCACTGTATACAGTGTATATGGTTGAAATGACAATAAAACCCACTTGACTTGACACACAGACACACACGTATGAGGACACACACACACACACACACACACACACACACACACACACACACACACATATGCAGTGGATCTAGGCCACCAGCACTTTGGGAAAGTCCCAGTGGGTGCCTGATCTCAGTGGAGGATTTGCTTCCTGCTGTCTTCACAAGAGACAGAAGGAGAGCGTGTTATATTTGGGAGCTGATCCTTCATAGTATGTGTGTGCGTGTGTGTGTGTGCGTGCGCGTGAGTCTATGTGTATGAGTGTGTGTCTTTGTGTGTGCATGAATATGTTAGTGTCTGAGGCCCTCAAGTAGTCCTTGTTTTCATTCCAGCCCAGACACCACACAGTAAGACCTGACCAACACTGATAGGAGACTTGTTTCTCCTGCTTTAGGCATTACTGCTGTCTCTCATACTCCAGACTTCTGCTGTTATAGTCTGTGATGTTGCAGACTTTTTGGTGGTGTTATAGAGCTACTATAATGTTGGTGTATGATGCTACAGACATCAATATTGTTATAAAGCTGTTATAGCATTGTTATAGAGCCGTTATAGCATTGTTGTTGAGTCTGATGCTGTTCACCCTGATTATGTCGGCTGGGATGCTGCAGACTATGCTGTTGCATCTGTTGTTGAGTCTCTGATGCGGTAGACTTTTGTCTTGGCTTATCTGTGAGCTGGCTGGTGTGTGTGTGTGTGTGTGTGTGTGTGTGTGTGTGTGTGTCTGAAGGCCCCGCGGTTGGAAGCATCACTCTGTGGAAGTGTGTGTGTTCAGTGCTGATAGTGGCCTACCCAGCTACTAATCGCAAAAATCGGACCAAGATCAGCAGGATCCATTTCAGAGGACGCGAGGTGTGTGTGTGTGTGTGTGTGGTGTGTGTGGTGTGTGTGTGTTGTGTGTGTGTGTGTGTGTGTGTGTGTGTGTGTGAGTGTTGTTGAGAAAGAAATTGCCCAGTGTTAGTGAATGGAAAGTGTTTGTGTGTGAGAGACAGAGATTGCTCAGTGTTAGTGAGCAGAGAGTCTCAGACAGAGACACCATCTCTGACTGCAGGAAATTGAGCTCAGTGGAAGATCAGTTCAGCGGAATGAGAGTCAGCTCCGCTACAGTGGTGGCTCTCTAAAATAATAAATAATCCCTACTGGAGCAGGAGCAGGACATGGGAACAAGTCTTTAAGATCTCCACCTTTTCTTCCTCTTCCCTCTCTCTTTCTTCACTTTTTCTCCTGTTTCCTCTGTCCCTCTCTCCTCCTGCTGTGTACTTCATATCTCTCTCTTTCCTTAGTCTCTATTTTAGAATGGAATGGAATCTGTTTTTATCGTTTATATTCCTTTTCTACCAGTTTTTTCTCACATTGCTCTCTCTCTCTCTCTCTCTCTCTCTCTCTCTCTCTCTCTCTCTGCATCTCTCTGCATCTCTCTGCATCTCTCTGCATCTCTCTGTATCTCTCTGTATCTCTCTGTATCTCTCTGTATCTCTCTGTATCTCTCTCTATATCTCTCTCTATCTCTCTCTCTATCTCTCTGTATCTCTCTGCATCTCTCCATCGCTCACTTTTCCTTCTCTTTTTTCTCAGTCAGTCATTCTCTCTCCCCCACTCTCTTGATGGTGGGGAAGCTATCTCTGTTTTGGAGCTGAGTGAGTCTAATACACACACAGACACACACACACACACACAAAGTCATGGTGATGGAGAGGCTGCATCTCCTCTGGTACTGAGTAAATGAAAGACACACATGCACACGTACACACACATTCAGACACAGACACACACACACGCACACACACACACACACACACTTGGAGGTAGATGCATGAAGGTGTCATGAAAGATTGATTCAGTTGCTGTTTCTATGAAAGAGCTGCCAGCCTTGCAGCTGACAAAGATACACACACACATACACACACTGACAAACAACAGCATTGTGTGTGTGTGCGCTGTGGGATTTCTCAAGGTCTAGTGCAGCCGACCAGCATAAACTCCCCTCTCTTCTAATGCAGCTGCTTTGAAAGGAATGGCCCCAGTGCAATTAGTGCAACCCTGTGTGTGTGTGTATGTGTGCGTGTGTGCGTGCGTGTGTTTGTGTATATGTGTGTGTGTGTGTGTGTGTGTGTCTGTGTGTGTGTGTATGTGCTTTGAAAGGAAGGGCCACAGTGCAGTTAATTAGCGCAACCCTGTCCATGGCCTCCTCGCTTACTGTGCCAGATAACGAGCAGGGCCTTAACGAGCAGGGCCTTAACGAGCTTGGTTGTCCGGGCGAGCCTCTATCCCTACGGCTCAGGAAACACAAATCCCCTCTGGGAGAAATGGATGGATCCCATGCTGCATCTCATCCCGATCATCCCCCTGCAAGATCCCAGCCTTCGGAGTTTCTGCCGGAGAAACACCTCCAGATTCCCTCTGAATCCTAGCCAGAGCAACACCAGATTCCCACCAGATTCCCTCTGAATGCCAACCAGAGCAACACCAGATTCCCACCCGATTCCCTCTGAATGCCAACCAGAGCAACACCAGATTCCCTCTGAATCCCAGCCAGAGCAACACCAGATTCCCACCAGATTCCCTCTGAATGCCAACCAGAGCAACACCAGATTCCCACCAGATTCCCAGCCAGAGCAACACCAGATTCCCACCCGATTCCCTCTGAATGCCAACCAGAGCAACACCAGATTCCCACCAGATTCCCTCTGAATCCCAGGACCAAGTCCGATCAGGATTACTGCAGAGCACATGATGTTTACAGAGAGATGATGACATCAAGCCAGTTCAAGATCAGGCAGGTGTGCACAGGGCTCGTTCGCCTTGGCTGGCTGGCTAAGTGGGTGGGACAAAAGTCAGTGATATTGAACAAATTGAACAAGCCTGGTAGCTAGCAGGTAGCATGACACTGGACATGGTGTCGTCTCAGGTGTGGGTCTCAGGTGTGGGTCTCAGGTGTGGGTCTCAGGTGTGTGTTTGGAGACTGTCACAGTGTAGTGTCACTATGGGTGAGGATGTGCTCTGACTGCTATGCGCCCTGGAGACCCGGGTTCGAGGTTGGGTGGGGTCACTGTTCCTCCCTTTGCTACAGAGACACCGTCATCAGCATCACCCTCTGTTACTTTTCACCTTGACACACACACACACACACACACACACACACACACACACACACATTTGTGCTGAGTGAGCAATGGTGCTTCAGTGAGTGTACAGACATGGTCTTAGATGTGTTATCAGGTGTGTGCTCCAGAGATGCTGTATGCTGATGAGTCATTAGCCATCATTAGCATCACTGTTACTGTTACACACACACGCACACACACACACACACACACGCACACACACGCACACATCTACCTTTCCACTGGACAGCAAGGTCAGTTGGGCGCAC
>PYXC01001629.1:160000-172500 GCA_015244755.2 Tenualosa ilisha
GATATCCTGCAAACCAATAGGATTACAGTGTGTGTCTCTCAAGCTGCTGCTGAAGAGACCTCAAACCCAACATACACACAGACCACACACATGCGACACACACACACACACACACACACACACACAAGCACTCACACACACACACACACACGTGAAGTCTGTGATGTTGTGTTCCTGCACTTGGTTGTGTGTAGAGTACAAATTGGGTGACTTTGGTAGAAGAGAAGAGGGGGGAAGAGGGGAATGGGGAGGAGTGTGGACTGTGTGTGTGTGTGTGTGTGTGTGTGTGTGTGTGTGTGTTGTGTGTGTGCGTGTGCGTGTGCGTGTGCGTGTGCGTGTGCTTGTGCGTGTGCGTGTGTGTATGCGTGCGAGTGAAACTGGTGTGTTAAACTGGTGTCAGTCTGCTATGGTGGCTGTGTGTGAGAGGACATCAGTAACCAGCTGACGGATGTGATGACTAATAGTCACTACTGACAGTCAATCACACAGTAATGGGACCAGAGCAGGAGATACTGGGACAAGGAGAGCCAGACGACCCAGTGCCAGATCAGGGCCGGATCAGGGTCGGATCAGGGCCAGATCAGAGCCAGATCAATGCCAGATCAACGCCGGATCAGAGCAAGATCACGGCTGCATTAGAGTCTGAACCAGGATCCAGAATGGAGAATATTTCAATCTGAGAAAGAGGACCAAATAAAAACATATGGCTTATCTTCATCCAAATAATAAGACACACACTTGCACAGTGACACACACACACACACACAAATCACACACATATTCACAGTGATACACACACACATGCACAGTGACACACCCACCCACACACACACACACACATGCCCAGTAATGCATTCACACGCATGCACAGTGATACACACACACAGACATGCACAGTGACACACACACACATGCACAGTGACCCATATACATACGCATGCACACATGCACAGTGATACACACATGCGCAGTGACACACCAATCAACCAAGCACACTCACCCAAGTGGAAGTACTGGTATGAATGTCTTTTGTAAGAATGCTGTGTTTGTTTATTTGATCGTTTGTGTGTGTGTGTGTTTTTTACATGTACATTCTGTGTGTTCTTTTGAACCCTGAGTCTGGGAAATAAGGATGAAGATGATGATGATGGTGATGGACACACACACACACTCACAAACACACACACAAACACAGTGTACTATGTGTGATACATCATACATACAGCACAGACAGAGGGACTGATGAGTTCAGGTTCGGCTGGTAAAGTCTAGAGTCTAGAGTATAGTGGTCTTGCTCCACACAGGCTCTGGGGTTCTTTGGTTGCTTTTGTTTTTGTTGGAGGCTCTGACTTCATCTATTTCTGTCTGTCGTGTCTCAGTGTCTTCGTCTAGTTGTGTCTGCCATGTCTCAGTGTCTTCATCTAGTTCTGTCTGCCGTGTCTCAGTGTCTTCGTCTAGTTGTGTCTGCCATGTCTCAGTGTCTTCGTCTAGTTGTGTCTGCCATGTCTCAGTGTCTTCATCTAGTTGTGTCTGAGCCGAGAGTCAGGTCTCACACCACTGCCCTACTACCACAGCAGGCAGCAAACAGATAAAACTCTCTCTCTCTCACACTCACTCACTCACTCACTCACACACACACACACACATATTTGGCCTGCTTCTCTCTTTTCATCTCCCCTTTGTAATTGTAAAACATCCTCCAACAGCAAGAACACAGTGTTCTGGTCAGCCTGCTGAGTGGGTCCTCTTCAGCTACCTGGAGAAGCAGAGAGTAAGGGAGAGAGAGAGAGAAAGAGACACAGAGAGAAAGGGAGAGAATAAGGGAGAGAGAGACCGATAGAGAGTAAAGGAGAGAGAGGGACAGAGAGAGAGAGAGAGAGACATACATAGAGAGTAAGGGAGAGAGACGGACAGAGAGAGTAAAGGAGAGAGAGAGAGAAAGAGACACACATACACAGAGAGTAAGGGAGAGAGAGGGACAGAGAGAGTAAAGGAGAGAGAGAGAGAGAGAGACACACATACACAGAGAGTAAGGGAGAGAGAGGGACAGAGAAAGTAAAGGAGAGAAAGAGAGACATACAAAGAGTAAAGGAGAGAGAGGGACAGAGAGAGACAGCAAGAAAGGGAGAGAGTAAAGGAGGGAGAGGGACAGAGAGAGACAGAGAGAAAGGGAGAGAGTAAAGGAGAGAGAGAGAGACACACAGAGTAAAGGAGAGAGAGAGACGCATACAGAGTAAAGGAGAGAGAGGGACAGAGAGAGAGAGGGAGTTAAGTCAAATGTACGCTGTTGCACAAAGCTGACACGTACAGTTGTGTGACATCAAAATGACGCTCATGGCGTTCGCTGTCACACAACGGTTTTCAGGGGAGATTTGCGAGATTGTGTGTGTATTAAACTGCTGCTCAGCAATTAATGCACTAGAACTCACACGCACAACTCACACTCACTAGGATGTTTTAGGATTTATTCAGTTTAATCCACAAATCAACATTGATGGAAGCAGAGAATTTTTAATAGGGGAAGCCGGCCTGTTCGCGTTTGGGAGAAGGTTTACGTAATTACCTGTTCGCACAACAGCGACATCTAGCAGTCAGGAGAATAATGCCACTACTGGCACATCCATTGAGTTTGGTCAAGTGCAGGTATATATGGTTTAGGTGCATTGAGTTTGGTCAAGTGCAGGTATATATGGTTTAGGTGCATTGAGTTTGGTCAAGTGCAGGTATATATGGTTTAGGTGCATTGAGTTTGGTCAAGTGCAGGTATATATGGTTTAGGTGCATTCTGACGTCACATAGCATGTGCAGTGGCAGACACGGTGAGTACATCAAGCCTGTCTGAGAGAGAGAGAGAGAAGGCAGGGGGGAGAGAGAGAGAGAGCAGGGGGGAGAGAGAGAGAGAGCAGAGGGAGAGAGAGAGGGAGGGGAGGGAGAGAGAGAGAGAGCGAGGGAGAGGGGGAGAGAGAGAGAGAGCAGAGGGAGAGAGAGAGAGCAGGGGGAGAGAGAGAGAGAGCAGAGGGAGAGAGAGGAGGAGAGAAGAGAGAGCAGGGGGGAGAGAGAGAGAATAGGGGGGAGAGAGAGAGAGCAGAGGGAGAGAGGGAGGGAGGAGAGAGAGAGAGCAGGGGGAGTGAGAGAGAGCGGGGGAGAGAGAGAGAGAGCAGAGGGAGAGAGAGAGGGAGGGAGGGAGGAGAGAGAGAGGGAGAGAGAGAGCGAGCAGAGGCCAGTAATAAGTTATTTTTCCAGGCAAGATGGATGGATAGGACAGCAAACAGACCCATGCAAATGGAAGAGATGAGTTTTGCAACTGTGTGTGTGTGTGTGTGTGTGTGTGGTGTATGTGTGTGTGTGTGTGTGTGTGTTACAACAAGCAGTGTGATTTCACTCACACCCTGAAGCCCATTTGATTAACTCGCAGATTAGAGACACAACAGCTGAGTAGGTGACACACACACACACACACACACACACACACACACACACAAAAACAGACATGCACATACTCTCTCTCTGTCTTCACACACACATACATCATATGAAGACTCTCTCTCTCTCACAAACGCTCACACATCAATCTGAAGACTCTTTTTCTCTCTCTCTCACACACACACACACACACACACACTAACAGCATCTTTTTCTCTAGTTCTCCTCTTCTCTCTCACACACACACCACACACACACACACACACACACACACACACACACACACTGGCACATTGTGCTGACAAGGAGTATGGTCTGATACACAGGGGGGAAATAAGGGAACTGAATTATCCTCCAGTGAAGTTCTGTGGATCCTGCGATGTTGCGTAGGGGGTTTAGGTATTCATTCAGGAATGGCTGTTTGGCAGAATATTCTCTAATTAGTCTAATTAGTCATCCTATTACCTAATCATTTAGGAATGACCTTTTGGTCTTAATACTAGCCAAGTTGCCTCTGTGTCTTCGCTAGCAGTTACCTATTCAAAGCGTAGGTCACAAGCAGTGTACAGCAATGTTTCAGTGTTCACTATGTTAGTGTGTGTGTGTGTGTGTGTGTGTGTGCATGTGTGTGTGTGCGTGTGTGTTCTTGTTCACTATGTGAGTGTGAGTGATGCACCATACAGTGAACACATCACTTGTGAGCACAGATGGGAAAGAGACAGAAACTCAGGTCTAGCTGGGCATCTTCCATCCAGTGATACGAGAGATGCCTGACAGAAGCTCTGTGTGTGGTGTATTGTGTGTGTGTGATGTGTGTTGCATCTTCCATCAGTGATAGAGAAGCCTGACAGAAGCTCTGTGTGTGTGTGTATGTGTGTGTGTGTGTATGTGTGTGTGTGCACCTTCCATCCAGTGATACGAGAGATGCCTGACAGAAGCTCTGTGTGTGTGTGTGTGTGTGTGTGTGGTGTGTATGTGTGTGTGTGTGCACCTTCCATCCAGTGATACGAGAGATGCCTGACAGAAGCTCTGTGTGTGTGTGAGACAGAAGCTGACTGAACCAGACTGTTAACACAGGGGTGGAATTAGGGTCCAGTGCAGTGGTCCAGAAATGGCCCTGTTGAGATGGTGGTGGGAGTGTCTAGCAGAGGAACAGCTGCACCGGGAGAGAGAGACAGTGAGACCAGGAGCCAGGGAGGAGTCTGCAAACATATCTAGTATTGCAGTATGCCATATGTGTGTGTGTGTGTTCCCTCTCTCTCTCTCTCTGTATGTGTGTGTGTGTGTGTGTTCCTTCTCTCTCTCTCTCTCTCTGTGTGTGTGTGTGTGTGTTCCCTCTCTCTCCTCTCTCTCTCTCTCTCTTCTCTCTCTTCTCTCTCTCTGTGTGTGTGGTGTGTGGGTGGTGTGGTGTGTGTGTGTGTGTCATTCATTTAACAAAGCCTTGATTATATACCCTTGGTACATTAACTGGAGCATAGTTGTGTAGGGGAACTGGCACTACGTGTGTGTATGTGCGTGCGTGTGTGTAGGTGTCTTGTGTGTGTGTGTGTGTGTGTGTTGTGTGTGTGTGTGTGTTAACACTGGATAAAGAGGCTTAGTCAAGCCATGGACAGAAGCAATGACTTATGTAAATAGATGCAAATGAGCCAATGCTTAAAACGGATTGGGGTGCCTTCCAAAACAACTTGTGTTCTCTTTTAAAAAGCAGAGGATAAACACACACACACACACACCACACACACACACACCACAAAGCTTGCGGTGGTTATCTGTGTGGAGCTTGAATGTTTTGCTCCATAATGTTAGTAATGACAGTGGTAAGCTGCGGACATTTGGTCCACACCGTCCCAGGGGGACAGAGGGCCTGGTGTAGGCTGTGTGTGTGTGTGTGTGTGTGTGTGTGTGTGTGTGTGTGTGTGTGTGTGTGTGGCTATGTGTTGGTTATAAGAGGATTAGCCAATGTAGTGAGATCACCCATACACACACACACACACACACACACACACACACACACACATACACACACACAAATAGGTATAGGCATGTGGTGTTTTATTTGTATGGATCCACAGCAGAGCTTCAGCAGAAGTCTGAGCCCCAGACTAAACAATGTCATTTGTCATCCCATCCTGGACAGTGTCTTTCAGTGCTGACTCTCCAGCAGGCTTCACACACACACACACACACACACACACTTACAACTGTGTGCCGCATTATTGCTCTTCACGCACACGTCCTTCTCTCTCTCCCCCACACACACACACACAATTTTGTGCACCACTGATGGTTACATCGGCTTGTCTAATGAGGTCCTGCAGGTATGCAGCAGTCCCTAGAGCATCCATGAACACACACACACACACACACACACGCGCACACACGCATACACACACACACACATGCATACATGCACTCATATACACACACAGACATACACATAAACACACACACACTTACCAGATCACAACTGATTTAATGCAGCATCCTCAAGGTCACCTGGATGTTAACAATCCCATTTCATCAGCCTTGTGCGTATGTGTATGTGTGTATGTGTGTGTGTTGTGTGTGTGTGTGTGTGTGTGTGCGTGTGTGCGGTGCGTGTGTGTGTGTGTGTGCGTGTGCGTGTGTGTGCGTGTGTGTGCGCGTGTGTGTGTGTGTGCGTGTGTGTGCGCGTGTGTGTGTGTGCGTGTGTGTGCGTGTGTGTGCTTGTGAGCAGGCATCTGTGCAAGGATTTCACTGAGTTTCAGTCATACCAGCATCACAAACCATGTGGTCAGATGGAACACAGTGCACAGACCCTCTCCTCTAGTTATGGTCACACACACACGCACACACACACACACACACACACACACACACACTCCATTCACACTCTCTGCTTACACACTATGTTACACACACACACACACACACACACACACACACACACACACACACTCCATTCATGCTCTCTGTGTACACACTATGTTACACACACACGCACACACACACACACACACACACACACACACACACACACACACACACACACACACACACACTCCATTCACACTCTCTTCTTACACACTATGTTACATACACACACACACACTCCATTCGCACTCTATGCTTACACACTATGTTACACACACAACACACACACGCACACACAACACACACACACACACACACACACTCCATTCACACTCTCTGCTTACACACTATGTTACACACACACACACACACACACACACACACACCACACACACACACACACTCCATTCACACTCTCTGCTTACACACTATGTTACACACACACACACACACACACACACTCTATTCACACTCTATGCTTACACACTATGTTACTCACACACGCGTGCACACTCGCACACACACTCCATTCACATTCTCTGCTTACACACTATGTTCTCTCTCTCTCTCACACACACACACACACACACACACACACTGGTCTGCTTAAGGAGCACCTGGAAAGTTCAACAGCAGAAGTCTTTCACCATCTGAGGCTCATCTGCATCTACTATCTCATATGTCTCATCTGAGGCTCATCTGTCTCATCTGTCTCATCTGTCTCATCTGTCTCATCTACTTTCTCATCTATCTCATCTACTATCTCATCTGTCTCATCTACTGTCTCATCTACAATCTCATCTGTCTCATCTGTCTCATCTACTGTCTCATCTGTCTCATCTACTATCTCATCTGTCTCATCTACTGTCTCATCTACAATCTCATCTGTCTCATCTGTCTCATCTACTGTCTCATCTGTCTCATCTACTATCTCATCTGTCTCATCTACTGTCTCATCTACAATCTCATCTGTCTCATCTGTCTCATCTACTGTCTCATCTGTCTCATCTACTATCTCATCTCTCATCTACTGTCTCATCTACAATCTCATCTGTCTCATCTGTCTCATCTACTGTCTCATCTGTCTCATCTACTATCTCATCGTCCATCTCAATCTCATCTGTCTCATCTGTCTCATCTACAATCTCATCTGTCTCATCTGTCTCATCACTGTCTCATCGTCTCATCTACAATCTCATCTGTCTCATCTGATCATCTCATCGTCTCATGTCTCATCTACGTCTCATCTGTCTCATCTACAATCTCATCTGTCTCATCTGTCTCATCTACAATCTCATCTGTCTCATCTGTCTCATCTGTCTTATCTACAATCTCTTTTTTTTGCTTTTCTTTGCATTTCTTTTGCTGTCTCTTTTCCTCCTTCCCTTCCTCCCTCTCTCTGTCTTTCATTCTCTCTCTTTATCACTATTTTCCTCTTCCCTTTCTCACATTTCTGTTCTTTCGCCATCACTCCATCCCCAACCTTCCTCTTTCTCTCTCACTCTCTTCCCTCCATCATCTGTCTCTCTGTCTGTGTCCTTGTCTCTTTCCAGAGGTCTGTCTGTCTGTGTGTGTGTTGTGTGTGTGTGTGTGTGTGTGTGTGTGTGTGTGTGTGTTTGTGTGTGTGTGTATCTGTGTGTGTGTGTATGTGTGCATGTGCATGCATGTGCATTTTTCGTGCGCGTGTGTGTGTGTGTGTGCATCTGTATGTATCTGTATGTGTGTGTGTGTTCCAGAGGCCTGAGTCTCCACATGATTAATTCAGAAGGCAGGAAACAAACACCAGGCCCCAAATTAATCCTCTGACCCCCAACACACACACATGCTCGCACACACACACACACACACACACACACCCTCATGCTCATCGTTTAAACGGCCGATGAGTTTTAATTAGTGCACCTGGCAGGCCCTCTGCTGCCCTGTGTGTGTGTGTGTGTGTGTGTGTGTGTGTGTGTGTGTGTGTGTGTGTGTGTGGTGTGTGTGTGTGTGTGTGCGTGCGTGTTTGTGTGCGTTTGCTTGGGGCATCAGAGCCAGCAGGCCAACACTGCAGGAAGTGTGTGTGTGTGTGTGTGTGTGTGTGTGTGTGTGTGTGTGTGTGTGTACGTGTGTGTGGTGGAGGGGGGGCTTTTGGCCTTCTCAGACCAGGGTAGAGGATTATAACAGTGGACCAGTGGAGTGTACGTGTTTGTGTGTATGTAGGCACACATGTTTATGTCTGCTATTTGTGTGTGTGGCAGGGTTAAGTGTGTGTGTGTGAGTGTGTGTGTTTCTGTGTGTTTGTAGCAGGGTTAAGTGTGTATATGTGTGTGTAGCAGGGTTAATTGAGTGTGTGTGTGTATGTGTGTTTCTGTGTGTGTGGCAGGCTTAAGTGTGTATGTGTGGCAGGGTTAATTGTGTTTTTGTATGTGTGTTAGAGTGTGTGTTAGTGTGTGTGTGTGCCTGTGTGTGTGTGTGTGGTGTGTGTGTGTGTGTGTGTGTGTGTGTGTGTGTGTGTGTGCCAGTGTGTGTGTGCCAGTGTGTGTGTGTGTGTGTGTGCGTGTGCATGCACGTGTGTGTCAGGGTTAAATGTGTGTGAGTGGATCATTGGAGCTGTGGCCCCAGTGCTCCTGATATAATGATCCCCGCAGGGGGCTGAGTGCAGCCAGGAGAGCTCCACTGTTTAATGAGCAGCAGGCCCACGCCAGCCAGAGCCAGAGGGATGTGTAATAGGCCAGAGGGATGTGTAATAGACATGTTATTACTGGTCTTATTACAACTGGTGTGTTATTAATGTGATTAATAATGAAGCACTGTTATTTGTTTACATATGTGATTGTGTTTGTTTGTGTTTGTGTGTGGGGAGGTGAGAGGTGTGTGTGTGTGTGTGTGTGTGCGTGCGCGCACGTGCATACACTATTTTTGTGATGGATGGAGACTGGCAAAATCAGGGTTTGTGTGTGATTTGCTAAGGAGCAATATTATGAATGGGTGTCTGTGTGTGGGTGTCTGTGTGTGTGTGTGTGTGTGTGTGGGGGGGGGGGGGGGGGGACAACATTAAAAATGGATGAGATGTTTTGGGTGTGTGTGTATGTACATGTTTGGTGTTTGTGAGTGTGTGTTTTTGTGTGTGTGTGTGTGCGTGTGATATTTGACATAAGGAGCAACACTATGAATGGGTAAGGTGTTTGTATGTTTGTGGGTTTCTTGTGTGTGTGTGTTTGTGTGTGTGCATGTTTGTGACAGCGAGAGAGAGAGTGTGTGTGTGTGTGTGTGTGTGCATGTTCGTGACAGCGAGAGAGAGAGAGAGTGTGTGTGTGTGTGTGCATGTGCGTGACAGCGAGAGAGAGAGAGAGTGTGTGTGTGTGCGCATGTGCGTGACTGACAGAGAGTGAGTGTGTGTGTATGTGTGTGTGGGTAGGTTGGTGTGTTCACATTACGCCACCAATACATCTTTGTTTAGTTATAGAGTTTTGTGTCGACTGAAAATGGAACTGATTTATTCAATCGAAAATCTATATTGTTGTCCATGCAATGTTCAGCAAAGCATGGCGTCATGAATTACATGTTTTTGTATGCATATGCATCTACAGTCCTGTGTGTGCGTGTCTGTGTGTGTGTGTGTGTGTGTGTGTGTCTCTCTGTGTGTGTGTGTGTGTGTGTGTGTGTGTGTGTGTGTGGCCTAAAAACCTGAAAAAAATATTGGTACTGTTTATGGGGAGCGATGAATTACACTGAAACGAATCACATATACAGCATTTACACACACACATACACACACATACCTTCACACACAGACAACACACACACACATGCACACACACATACCTACACACACACACACACACACACACATGCACACACACATACCTACACACACAGACACACACACACACACATGCATACACACACAGACACCACACACACACACACACACACACACATACCTACACACACAGACACACACACACACAACACACAACACACACAGAGGGATTCAGTGAGTGAGACAACATGTTATTGTGCCATTAGCAGTTTGTTTGACACTGTAATTAAAAATATCAACCATTTCATGAAGTGATCATTACCGTTTCCCTTGGGAGGGCAGAACAACCCTAAAAGAGAGAGAGAGAAAGAGAGAAAATGAAAGAATGTAATGACAAGAGTGATAAATTGTTGGCTGACACAAATGTGTGTGTGTGATTTAGATGCATGTTCCTGGTGTTTTGAGAATGCTCCAGTCTTTCTCAGATCTGATCTTTTCCTGTGGTGCACTCATTTGTGTGTGTGTGTGTGTGTGCCTGC
Source organism: Tenualosa ilisha (assembly GCA_015244755.2). Classification (NCBI taxonomy): domain Eukaryota; kingdom Metazoa; phylum Chordata; class Actinopteri; order Clupeiformes; family Clupeidae; genus Tenualosa; species Tenualosa ilisha. The sequence continues at coordinate 170,561 of PYXC01001629.1, forward strand.
GTGTGCCTGCCTGCCTGTGGAATACAATACAACTAGAGAATGCAAATGACTTCACACACACACACACACACACACACAGTGTTTTACCTGTGATGTGATGTGTGTTTTGTACCTTAACAATTCAGCATTTGCACAAATAAAGGTGCCGTGGGCTTTCATATTTTATTTGCACACTATTGTGCTGTATCTTAGCAGGTGTGCATATATGTGCTATCCTGTATGCCTGTCAATGTGTCCTGCAGAATGGTGTGTGTGTGTGTGTGTGTGTGTGTGTGTGTGTGTGTGTGTGTGTGTGTGTGTGTGTGTGTGTGTGTGTGTGTGTGGAGGGTTGGGTAAAAGGTACTTAAATCAGTACCTGAAGAAAAAGACCAAACTGATGGTTATTATGATGAATATTAGTAGTAGTAATGGCAGTAGTAGTGGGAGCAGTGGTAATAGTAGTAATATAATATCATATTATTGATAAGAAGAAGAAGAGTAACTAGACTAGCACACCTGGGCAAACCTCTGTCAAGTCAACATAGGGTCACTGACACAGTACAAATTGCAGACGGTGCTTTCCGGATCACAACCAAAATTGAATCATCCGTTCTTTGTCCCAATACCCTCATTGCCTGAAAATTTCAACCAAATCTGAGCAGCACTTTTTGAGTTATTTTGTACACAGACAGACAAACGGCAGTGAAAACATCACCTCATTGGCTGAGGTAATAATAGTAGTGTTAGACTACATACTCACGTTGGTACCAATGTTTACTGTTCAGCTGCAGGCATCTCTGTGTACTGCAGCCACCTTGTCTCAGGGCAGGTGAATTAACCACAGCTTAGGTCACATGATACGCCTGTGAAACACCTCTGGCAGCTCGGGAATATCACTGTGTAAAGGTGTGTGTTCGGGGAATATCACTGTGTAAAGGTGTGTGTTCGGGGAATATCACTGTGTAAAGGTGTGTGTTCATATGTGATTTCAAATGAAATCATCGAAATGAAAGAACTCTTGCAGAGACACAACCTGCAGTGATGCATCTGATGCGGAATGATGGAACACAGCTGGACTTTTAATTGGTACCAAAATGAGGTACCAAAATCAATGTTGTCATTCAGTCTGGTTACTACCGTTGATGTTGGTGCTGGTTCCATAGTAGTACCACATTTCAGTAGCCAACCCTATATGTGTGTGTGTGTGTGTGTGTGTGTGTGTGTGTGTGTGTGTGTGTGGTGTGTGTGTGTGTGTGTGTGTGTGTGTGTACACACATGAAGATATCAGTGAGGGTTTGGAAGTCCCAGCACCAGTCTTATGCAACATTGATTTGATGTGGTTATTGTTTTTCAAAGGCTTCTCAGCATGTATGTGTGTGTGTGTGTGTGTGTGTGTGTGTGTGTGTGTTTCACATATTCTTTACATTCCCTGGGCTTCTCAGCATCATTGCGCTGAGCTGTGTTTTCTTTAAAGCCTTGACAGGGCCTCTCTCAAAATGTCCATAAACCACTTCATAAACACACACACACACACACACACACAACACACACACACACACACACACACACACACACACACACACACACACACACACACACAGAGAAAGAGAGAGAGAGCAGATTTGGCTTTTCAGTTTCCTTTGATCTTTAGTTTTAATTTTATTCAGCCTTTCTTCCACTTTGGCTCCTAATTTATGTAAAATTCAGCCGAGGTGTTCAGCGAGTGTGTGTGTGTGTGTATGTGTGTGTGAGAGAGAGAGAGAGAGTGAGACTTGTCTTGTTAGAGGACTGCTGTTCATCTTTTTCTGAGACTCCCCAAACATTAAATAAACCCAACAGAAAAGAGGAGAATCAGAGGTCAGTACAACCCCACGAGAGGAATGCACTCTACTTACTCTTGTGTGTGTGTGTGTGTGTGTGCAGTGTGTGTCTCCCATGGCCTGCTCTCACTGTAATCAAGG
>PYXC01001629.1:177500-182500 GCA_015244755.2 Tenualosa ilisha
TATGAAATCTCCACAGACCCTCTAAGCTCTTTCCACAGGTTCCTCTTCGAAGCTTCTCTAAACCGACTGCTTCTTTTTGTTCACTTCTCGCTCGGAGGACGAGGTGTCCAGTCTGTGACCCTAACAGACCCTGGTTATCTCTTGTCTTGACTACTGCAATGCCCTCCTATCAGGTCCTCCAGCCTGTGCTGTGAGACCGCTACAGATGATCCAGAATGCAGCTGCACGTCTGGTTTTCAACCAGCCAAAAAGGGTGCATGTCACACCTCTGTTCATTAAACTCCACTGGCTACCCTTGGCTGCTCACATCAAATTCAAGGCACTAATGGTGGCCTACAGGGTGATTGATGGCTCTGCTCCCATCTACCTGAATACTCTCCTAAAGCCCTATGTCACCCGCTGACCACTTCGCTCCTCTAAGGAACATTTTCTAGCACGGCCAACACCTTGTGCAGGTCAATCCAGACTCTTCTCATGTTTTGTTCCATGCTGGTGGAATGACCTTCCAAGTGCTACCAGATCAACTGATACCCTCTCCACCTTCAAGAAACTCGTGAAGACCCAGCTCTTAAGAATATCTCCTGGAGTAAACTTTGAGAATGCCCCTCATATGCATCTGATACTTCAATTCTCTTTTATGCTGCACTTTTTATTACACGACTGAACTTTCAAATTAAAATAGTGCAGTTTTTATGTTAGCAATATGCACTCTTTGTTTCTTTCATTGTGTTGTAGCTTGAATGTTATCCTCTTTTGTAAGTAGCTTTGGATAAAAGCGTCTGCTAAATGTAATGCGTAAATGTAATGTAATGTAATGTAATGTGATGTGATGTAGATGTAATGTAATGTAATGTAATGTAGATGTAATGTAGATGTAGATGTAAATGTAAATGTAATGTAATGTAGATGTAATGTAATGTAGATGTCCAAGCTTCTTACAGGCAGCCGTCCTACTTTATGTCCACTGGACCTTTTCCAACTCCAGGCCCGTCTACCCGTCGACAGGCCATTACTCCTACTTTTGTAACAGCAACCACACATCAGTGTTTTACTAACTATGGGTACATTTCCCACCACCGTCAAACAAGCTCAGGTAAAACCACATCCCAAAAACCCCTTCCTCTCTCCCACTCAAGTGGAGAACTACCGGCCTGTCTCTCTTCCACCGTTCCTTTATAAAACGATTGAATGAACCATCTTCAAACAGGTCACAGAATTTCTCTCTCAGCACAACCTCTTTGATTCCTACCAATCTGATTTCAAAAGTGGCCACTCCACTACATTTTGTCTGTGACAGAAGCCTTAAAAGAAGCCAGATCGGCAGGTCAATCCTCAGTACTCATCCTGCTTGACCTGTCAGCTGCATTTTAAACGGTCAACCACCACATCCTACTGGACAAACTGTCAAACGTGGGCATCGATGGCAACACATACTCCTGGTTTGAATCCTATCTCACTGGGTAGTTCAGTGTGTGATCACTAGAACCCTGTGTCATGGCCGTGCTGAAGAAAGATCAGGCCGTACCTGACCCAACATGCAACAGGCCATCTCTGACCCAACAGGAGGATCAGGCTGTACCTGACCCAACATGCAACAGGCCATCTCTGACCCAACAGGAGGATCAGGCTGTACCTGACCCAACATGCAACAGGCCATCTCTGACCCAACAGAAAGATCAGGCCGTACCTGACCCAACATGCAACAGGCCATCTCTGACCCAACAGGAAGATCAGGCCGTACCTGACCCAACATGCAACAGGCCATCGGCTACCCTTACCCATACCACTTGTATGAGATTCAAGGCACTGATGTTGGCCTACAGGGTGACTGATGGATCTGCTCCCATCTGCCTGAATACCCTCCTAAAGCCCCATGTTACCCCCTGGCCACTCCTCTCCTCCAAGGTCAGTCAGCCAATCCAGACTATTTTCATCTGTTGTTTCACGTTGTTTCCTGGTCTAAAACTTCTGACTACCTGGAATGCACTTAAAATGCACTTACAATGCACCTCCCACTCTCTCTCAGCCACATTCTTATCACACCCCTGCATTTTCATCTCCTGCCAATTTCATGTTAGGGAGTTGCACTCTTTAGGTCTAGTAAGGTTTTGGGTGTTGGAGCTTGAATGTTTATCCTCTTTTTGTAAGTTGCTTTGGATAAAAGCGTCTGCTAAATGCATACATGTAAATGGAAATGTGTGTGTGTGTGTGTGTGTGTGTGTGTGTGTGTGTGTGTGTATACAGATACAAACACAAACACATACCACATCCACCCACCCACAAAGCCATGTGCCAGAGAGAGTGGAGAGGAAGAGAGAGCACACGCACACACACACACATACATGCTACATGCACACACACACACACACACACCCACACACAGACACATGCACAGTGATGTGACAGTTGCAAGCTTTGAAGTGTCTTTTGAGTGAGTGAGTTTTGTATAAGACTGAATATCAAAACCACTTACAGGGCTAAAATAATGTGTGTGTGTGTGTGTGTGCATGAGTGCTTAGACTATGCCCTTCAGTGCTGCAGGCGTATCGAACTATGGAAACATGTTGCTGAACCAAATGAAAAAAAAAAAAAATTTTTAAATTGCATGCAAACATTCAAACTCACTGCAGCATTCCCATGGCCTAGTTTGTGTGTGTGTGTGTGTGTGTGTGTGTGTGTGTGTGTGTGTGTGTTACGTCTGGGAGTAGTGTGTGACTTAATTTAAAATCTACTGATGAACTATAAGTGTTAGATGATGGTGAAAGATGGTGTGTGTGTGTGTGTGTGTGTGTGTGTGTGTGACTCAGACTCATGAATAATGAGTGTTATACTGATCACATCAGCACTTTCCCCACAGTGAGATATGGTACACTTTGCAGAATAACATCCTCCCTCTTACTGGAACACTCTCTCACACACACACACAGAATACACACACACACACACACTCACACTGACACACACGCACGCACACACACACACACACACACACACACACACACTCACACTCACAAAGACACACACGCACACACACACAGAATACACACACACACACACAAACATGCACACACACACACACTCACACTCACAAAGACACCCACACACACAGAACACACACACACACAAACATGCACACACTCACACTCACAAAGACACACACGCACACAGAATACACACAAACACAAACATGCACACACACACACTCACACTCACAAAGACACACACGCACACATGCTTCCTACCCAGTAGTTTTGAGCTAATGGTTGACCGCCGGTTGAATGTTTCTTTGACTCAGTAATCCTTAAAGGAACACACCACCTATTCCATCTCCCCTTGAGGAACACACCACCTATTCCATCTCCCCTTGAGGAACACACCACCTATTCCATCTCCCCTTGAGGAACACACCACCTATTCCATCTCCCCTTGAGTTTGTTCCTTCTCCAGTCCACCAGCGGTCCTCTCAGTCTGATGGCACTTTTAGCTAGCCTAGCACAGAATCAGATGAATCAGATTAGCCCATTAGCATCTTGCTCATTAGCATCTTGCTCAAAAGTGACCAAGAATTCCACTGTTTATCTTATTTAAAACGTGACTCCTCTGTAGTTACAAACTGTATTACAATTTGTTTTGACTGCTGTCAAAAAAATGTCACACAATTTCTGAAACCTGTCACTCAGACACCGTAACTCCACAACACAGCTGCAAAACACTACACTACGCTATAGCTACCTAATTCTGCATTATAGCTAATTAATTCTCAGCCTTTAACACAGCTTTCAGTTTTGTAAAACCAAAACACACAACTCCATACCTAACACACAGAAATCTGGAAGTAGCTTGTTTTCTGTTATCACACACACCCTGTTAAAAATTCCACACTTCTGCAAACACACTCCTCATGTATGCAAACACTCACTGCTTTACTGAACACCAACCAGTCACTGCCATAGTATAAACCCATGACCTATGGTTACGAGTATTGATCAGTAACAATGTCATGACAATATTGAAGAGCACGTGTAGACAGACAGACACACACACGCACACACACACACACACACACACACACACACACACACACACACACACAGACAAACTCTATTTGGAAAAAGTTTTGGATTTTTTCTGTCCACATACATGTTGGAATACAGTTTTTCAAAGTTGCTAAAACACTAAACCCTTTTATCTGAATCAAAGGCCTGAACACATCTATTGACTGGATCAAACTGATAAAGGACAAAAGTGCTTTAAGTGTAGAGCAATGGTGTGTACAAGATTAGTGTGTACAATATATATAACGTAAAGAAAAAGTAGAAGTGAGACACTTGGCATTTTGTGTGAGCAATTCATGGATTTGCGTGTAAAGTTTTGGGAAAAAGACACAGAGCTTTGAAAATGTGTGTGAGCAGCTGAAAAAACTATAAGACCGTTGCATGAAACGTGGTGATTTTCTAGATCAATATGAAATGGAATCACACTCTGTATACTCCACACTGGTCTGGAATGGTTTTGGGTGAAGGCTTTTAGTTGCTCTAAGCTGGTCTGGGGTGGTTTTATATGATGGCTGTTTTAGTTGCTCTACGCTGGTCTGGGGTGGTTTTATATGATGGCTGTTTTAGTTGCTCTCAGCTGGTCTTGGGTGGTTTTATATGATGGCTGTTTTAGTTGCTCTCAGCTGGTCTTGGGTGGTTTTATATGATGGCTGTTTTAGATGCTCTCAGCTGGTCTTGGATGGTTTTATATGATGGCTGGTTTAGATGCTCTCAGCTGGTCTTGGGTGGTGTCATGTGATGGTTTAGCTCAGGGGTCGCCAACCTGTCAATCACGATTGACCAGTCAGTCTTTGACTCCACGTAGATTTTAGCTGGACAGACCAGCTCTGTCTTTCCCTCTCTCTTTCTGTCTCCTCTCTCTCTCTGTGTGTGTGTGTGTGTGTGTGTGTGTGTGTGTGTGTGCACATTTGTGCATGTGTCTGTGTCTGTGTGTGTGTTTGTGTG
>PYXC01001629.1:190000-197500 GCA_015244755.2 Tenualosa ilisha
AGAGACCTGGGGTGGAGAGAGAGAGAGAGAGACCTGGGGTAGAGAGAGAGAGAGAGAGGAGGGGGGGGGGGTTGAGAGACCTGGGAACAAAATATCGAGAGGAGGGTTGAGAGAGAGGGATAGAGAGGAGGAGGAGAAGGAGAGGGAGGAATGAGAAAACAATGAAGAGGTGTTAAGCAGGGACCGCTGCCAAAGCATTAATCAAACACACTGCTGTGTGTGTGTAGGTGCCAAAGATATCATCTTTCTGATTGCAGTACTAGCTATTTTTCAGGTGGAGATGAACACACACACACACACACACACACACACGCACACACACACACATATATATAGAGCACAGTCATATCACTCTTTGAGAGTCTCCAGGCTAACAGCATGCTAGCCAGGTTCATACTCCGCTACACTTCCACAGCCCAGACTTAAACGTCTGATGAGATGAAATATGACCATGATCTCCCAGTGTATGCCAACACAAAATTAAAATGGACACTCTCTTTCTCTCTCACACACACACAAACACAAGCGTTTGTGTGTGTGCATTTGTGTGTATGTATGTGCGTTTGTGTGTATGTGTGCATGCGTGTGCATGTGCGTGCATTTGTGTGTGTGTGTGTGTGAGTGAGTGTATTTTCATGGGCTCAGTCACTGTCATGACAGCTAAGAGCTTCAAAGGAAGCTGGGTCAATACTGCAGGACAGATGCCATTTGAACACACAAACACACAAACACACACACACACACACACCACAGGCACACACAGGCACACACAGACATTAATGATGCCCAGGGATGCTTATCAGTGTGAGATCGATGTGTGTGACAGGGAGGTGGGACGTCTGCCCAAAGTGGAATTGATTGGTTGCCTGTCAGGCTTGATGCCAGTCCTCATTATACAGTGTGTGTGTGTGTGTGTGTGTATGTGTATGTGTGTGTGTCAGATATTGTGGGTGCACGCGTGCAAGTGTGAATGCATGCTTGTGTATGTGTATGTATTTTCTTTGATGTGGATTGTGTGTGTGTTTGTGTGTGTGTGTTTGTGTGTGTGTGTGTGCGTGTGGCGCCTGCAACCTTGCTTAAAGGTTTTCTAAGTGGCTTCATAGAAGATAATTAATCACTGGAATTGACTTCATTTGGTAGGATAAAAAAACTCCAACTCCAACAAGACCATAATAGCCATGTTTTGGACTCTTTTGGACTCGTTCTGTAAGTAGTTCACCTATCGTAGCATTGGAAGAATTCATTTGCAGTGAATTTACACAAATATATTTATATCATCTGGATAAACTTTATTATCAGTCCAACTCCAACTGACTTGTTTTACTTGATAATAACAATCAAATTGCATTTTGATAGAGATTACTTGAAAATGATTATAAAATCAACTTGACTTGTTTAATATTCTCTAACAGCCTTATGTACAAACAGAGCCTAAAGCACTGGTCTCAGTGACAGCACAGGTTCCCTCTGAGGCACAGAACTGCAGACCATGTATTTCCTACTGATGCAGATGCATTATGGGAAGGTCCGAGGAAGAGGGGATGTGACGGAAGAAAGAGAGTTAATAGTGATTGATGAGGGAGTCCGTTGTGTGAAAATAGCAATCACCATAACACGTCTGTTTTGTGGTGGTGAAGTATTTCTGTCCTTCACATGTAAAAGCAGGTGTTATCCACGTTGTGCTCCGTGCTTGAATGAGAGAAACTTCCAGAGACAATAAGTCCAGCATTCAGAGCAGCTTTCTAACTTCTTACCTTCAAATAGTAAGCGATCCTCCACCCTATTCAGTCTGTCTTTGCCGACATGCAGAAATGATGTAGTTCTGGCATCAGAGCCACTGCTCTGGATCGTCGCTGCCTGCTGCCATCTCTCAGATTGTATTATTTCACAATCAATGTGTTTTCTTTCAGTAAAAGTGATCATTCAGCTCCATTCTGCAGCACTGACTGAACTACTTCTCTCCCTTGTGGCAGTGCACATGGTGTTGGGTGGGTGGGGTTGTGGCAGTGCGCATGGTGTTGGGTGGGTGGGGTTGTGGCAGTGCACATGACGTTGGGTGGTGGGGTTGTGGCAGTGCGCATGGTGTTGGGTGGGTGGGGTTGTGGCAGGCCATGGTGTTGGGTGGGTGGGTGGGGTTGTGGCAGTGCGCATGGTGTTGGGTGGGTGGGTGGGGTTGTGGCAGTGCACATGGTGTTGGGTGGGTGGTGGGGTTGTGGCAGTGCACATGGTGTTGGTGGGTGGGTGGGGTTGTGGCAGTGCACATGGTGTTGGGTGGGTGGGTTGGGGTTGTGGCAGTGCGCATGGTGTTGGGGTGGGTGGGGTTGTGGCAGTGCGCATGGTGTTGGGTGGGTGGGTGGGGTTGTGGCAGTGCACATGATGTTGGGTGGGTGGGGTTGTGGCAGTGCGCATGGTGTTGGGTGGGTGGGTGGGGTTGTGGCAGTGCACATGGTGTTGGGTGGGTGGGTGGGGTTGTGGCAGTGCGCATGGTGTTGGGTGGGTGGGGTTGTGGCAGTGCACATGGTGTTGGGTGGGTGGGGTTGTGGCAGTGCACATGGTGTTGGGTGGTGGGTGGGTGGGGTTGTGCAGTGCACATGGTGTTGGGTGGGTGGGGTTGATTAAAGTGAACCGTTGGTAAATTCTAGATAGGATGATGGGACTGATAGGATTTTATCAATATCAAAGCCATTGTCCATTCTGCTTATCAGTCCAATTCTTTTATCAATTCTCTTATCAATCCCTTACTGTTAAGAAAGTGTTCTCCACAGGCTGACAGTATCAGCACCTAGGCCAGTACTATAGCCTGTACACTAAGCTGACAGTAGCAGCTTATTAGAATGAGTACGGCCATGTAGAGCTGTGTCATCATTTCAGTTTTGTGTTTGACAGACCCACTGACAATGGTCTGAAAAACACGTCAGAATTAATAAGAGGAACTGATAATGTGAGTGTAATGATAATTATAGAGTGTAATGATATTGATAGAGTGTAATGATGATGATAATCAATTATATTTTTATATTTTAATACAATTACAATTGATCACAATTGATCACAGTACCAGTAAAGGAAGCTCTCAATTCTACTCATTTCCTTGTTCTCAATTCCCACTCCTACTAACTTCACTTCATCACAGCATCCCTCCTGGCAAGAGAGCGTGCTGATTGCGTGATAGCTGATTGTGTGTGTGTGTGTGTGTGTGTGTGTGTGTGTGTGTGTGTGTGTGTGTGTGTGTGTGTGGAGGGAGGCATGGGGTTCATCTTCGTCAGTCTTGTGTGGGCTGTGTTGCATAAATAAACTCACTTTGCACACTCACACACACACACAGAGACACGCACGCACACACACTCACACACACGCGCGCATGCACACGCACACGCACACACACACACACACACACAGGACATGGCACAATGGCATAATCAAAGTTTTGCTTCCAGACATGAAAGATTCATTTGTAAATCTGCAGTGTTGACTTTGCATCTCCTGGGGGCACACACTGTAGGAGGGTGGAACACACACACACACACACACACACACACACACACACACACGAGTAAGAGAGGCTCTTTGAGATGGATACAGATGGAGACAAAAAAGGGAATGAAAAGAAAAAGGATGAAAAACAAGGAGGGAGGGAGAGAGATTGAGAGAAAGAATGGGAATAAAAGGGAGGGAGAGAGAGGGGGATAGAGATTTAGAGAGAGGACAAAACAAGTGAAGAAAAGATATGATGGTGAAAGAGAGATGGAGATAAAGAAAGAACGACAGAGAGAAGAAGAGGAGAGAGGGAGAGAGAGGAAGAGCGAATGAAGGGTCCAGGCATAGCTGCACTGCACTGAATTGAAATGAGTGTTTTTGTCCCTCCCTCATTAGGCCTATGGAGGAGTCACACACTCCCTCTGTCCTCTCCTCTCCATTCTCTCCTCTCCATTCTCTTTCTCTCTCTCTCTCTGGTTCCTCGCTGAGACCGTGATCTGTGTGCAGCAGTTGTTGGGTGTGAGCTGTGTGTTTGGACCTCAAGCCCTTGTTTAAAGTCTATGGAGGCTGCTTGTGCTCACGGCGTGCATTAAAAAACAGGACTCTACTTACGAGCTGACCTCACAGATGAGCATTAAAAACAGAACTCTATTGACCTCACAGATGAGCATTAAAAACAGAACTCTATTGACCTCACAGATGAGCATTAAAAACAGAACTCTATTGACCTCACAGAGGAGCATTAAAAACAGAACTCTATTGACCTCACAGATGAGCATTAAAAACAGAACTCTATTGACCTCACAGAGGAGCATTAAAAACAGAACTCTATTGACCTCACAGAGGAGCATTAAAAACAGAACTCTATTGACCTCACAGATGAGCATTAAAAACAGAACTCTATTGACCTCACAGATGAGCATTAAAACAGAACTCTATTGACCTCACAGAGGAGCATTAAAACAGAACTCTATTGACCTCACAGAGGAGCATTAAAAACAGAACTCTACTAGCTGACCTCACAGATGAGCATTGAAAAACAGAACTCTATTGACCTCATAGATGAGCATTAAAAACAGAACTCTACTTACGAGCTGACCTCACAGAGGAGCATTAAAAACTAGAACTCTATTGACCTCACAGATGAGCATTAAAAACAGAACTCTATTGACCTCACAGATGAGCATTAAAAAACAGAATCTATTGACCTCACAGAGGAGCATTAAAAAACAGAACTCTATTGACCTCACAGAGGAGCATTAAAAAACAGAACTCTATTGACCTCATAGATGAGCATTAAAAACAGAACTCTACTTACGAGCTGACCTCACAGAGGAGCATTAAAAACTAGAACTCTCTATTTACTAGCTGACCTCACAGATGAGCATTAAAAACCAGAACTCTATTGACCTCACAGAGGAGCATTAAAAACAGAACTCTATTGACCTCACAGATGAGGTCACAGATGCAGTGGTGCACAGTGAGAGGGACTCAGACCATACAGGTAGCATGCATGGCCTCACCTGTTACAGTAACAGGCCCTCAAAACATGCATTCTAAACACTTATATGCCGTTTGCTGTGTGATTGGAGCCTCACAGTCAGAGCCAATGCCTGTGTGTGTGTGTGTGTGTGTGTGTGTGTGCCAATGTGTGTGTGTGGATGTGTGTGAGTGTGTCTGTGCCTATGTGTGTGTGTGTGTGTGTGTGTGTGTGTGTATGTGTCTGGGCTCTCCATCTATCCATTAGTACCAAGTGTTATCCAGTGTTAGTATCAGGGGAAATCTTCCTGTGTGAGAGCAGCCACTGCAGTCATGTGTTAGAGGCAAGCATTGAAGGCTGTTAACAGGTGAGGGACTGAGTGTGTGGTGTGTGTGTGTGTGTGTGTTTGTTGCACTGGGAGCCCATTGAAGGCTGTTAACAGATGAGGGACTGTGTGTGTGTGTGTTTGTTACACTGGGAGTCTATTGAAGGCTGTTAACAGATGAGGTATTGTGTGTGGGTGTGTGTGTGTGTGTGTGTGCATGTGTGTGTGCTGCCATGAGAGTGCACTGACGGAGTGTTTTAAGCCTTTGGACCAGTTCTTCTCTTGTTCTCTAGGACTAGTTCTTCTTTTTTGGTATAAAACACACATATGCACACAGACACACACACAGACACACACACAATGTTCAATAGTCTCGAATAAATCAATCAATCAATAAATAATACAAAATAAATACACTCACTGTACAATACATCTGCACTTGCTCCCTTAAAACATTAAACACACTCACACACACACACACACACACACTGTCTTTAAATCACATTGTCACTGCACTTTAAATTATTGCAGTCATACATTTGTGTACATCTGTGTTCATCCACCTTTCTGTGTTCTGTGCTCTTTTCCTCTCGTGACATCGAGTAACATGTTCCTCTCGAGTAACATTCTTGTTCTGTGTTGCTCTGTGTGTGTGTGTGTGTGTGTGTGTGTTCCTGCAGTGCATGTGAAAGCCGGCACATGTGAGGTCATCGCTGCCCATCGCTGCTGCAACAAGAATAAGATCGAGGAGCGATCGCAGACCGTCAAATGTTCCTGCTTCCCAGGGCAGGTTGCCGGGACAACCAGAGCCGCGCCCTCATGTGTGGATGGTAAGCTTCTAGAACGACCCCTGTTGTGCAAAGTTCTAAATCAGGAGAGGTTCTGTTGTATAAGGTTCTAAATCAGAACCTTCTAGAAGAGCTCAGGTCAGTTCAATTCAATTCAATGATATTTATACAGCGCCTTTTACAATAGTATTGTCTCATGGTGCTTTACAGCAAGAAGCACCAAAGAGCAGCAGGGGCAAGAAAAAACCCTTACGTTGTTTAAGGTTCTAAATCAGAACTTTGTAGAATTGCTCCTGATGTACAACGTTCTAAATCAGAGCCTTCTAGAACAGCTCTTCATGACTAAGGTTCTAAATCAGAACCTTCTCAATCCATTCCTGTTGTATAAAGCTCTAAATCACATGATCACATTTGGTTCTAGGCGGTTCATTTTCAATCATGTTCTGTGATCATGTTTTTTGTCACAAATACAAGGAGAGCCAGAGATTCCCAGTGGAAGGGTGTAAAGATATGACAGACACACACACACACACACACACACACACACACACACACACACACACACACACAGCCAAGGGTCGGTCTCTCTCTCTCTCGCTGTTCAAATTCACCCGGTGTAGCAGTTACCTGAATGTTTCTCATTTTTAATGAATCTTTGTGATTTTGCAAATGATTCTCCTCCATATTCCAACGGCGACTAGGAGTCTAGTTGGGACATTATAGGGTGTTAGACACACACTACCCACTACCACACACACACACTACCACACACTACCCACTACCACACACACACTACCACACACTACCCACTACCACACACACACTACCCACTACCACACACACAATACCACGCACACACACTACCCACTACCACACACACACTACCACACACAAACTACCCACTACCACACACACAATACCACACACACACACACACACACACACACACACACAACCCACTACCACACACACACAAACTACCCACTACCACACACACACACACACTACCAACTACCACACACACACGCTACCACACTACCCACTACCACACACACAATACCACGCACTACCCACTACCACACACACACTACCCACTACCACACACACAATACCACAGACACACTACCCACTACCACACACACAATACCACACACTACCCACCACCACACACACACAATACCATGCAGTACCCACTACCACGCACAAACTACCCACTACCACACACACCCTACCCACTACCACACATACACACTACCACACACACACACACACTACCCACTACCACACACACACGCTACCACACTACCCACTACCACACACACACAATACCATGCAGCACCCACTACCACACACACACTACCACACTACCCACTACCACACACACACACACAATACCACGCACTACCCACTACCACACACACAATACCACA
>PYXC01001629.1:202500-215000 GCA_015244755.2 Tenualosa ilisha
ATAGATGTGTTCTTATGGGTACATAGACGTGAGAGTCAGGGTTGGCCTTTAGGTGGGTGATGTCATTTCCTGTGTTGTACTTCATCAGATGCCTAAAAGCCCTGAGCTGAAGGACTAAAAGTGTGGATGTGTGTGTGTGTGTGTGTGTGTGTGTGTGTGTGTGTGTGTGTGTGTGCGTGCATTTGTGTGTGTGCGCGCGTATGTGTGTACATGTGAGTGAAGTCTCTGAAAAGGCTCTCAAAGCAGCAAGAGATTGAATCCTCTTTCAGTGTGAGACCTCATGAAATATTCAGGTATAAAGGACTCACACACACATATGGTCTCTTTCTCTCTCTCACACACACACTCACACACACACACACACACACACACACACACACACACACACACACAGGAGAGAACCCAGAGGCCCTGGGGTATCCTCTCCCCTATGTTGTGCTTTCATCACAGGCCTGCTGACGTTAGACCAGTCAGGAACGTCTCCTTTTTCAGCCTCTCACTCATGCTAGAGTGTGTGTGTGTGTGTGTGTGTTTGCTGAATGAATGTGTTTGTATGTGTGTGTTCAAGAGAGAGAGAGTATATAGATAAGTGTATGTGTGTGTGTGTGTGTATGTGTAGAGAGAGGGGAGCACCTTAAGCAGAGGAAACAACTAAGATATCCACCTTAACAGAGCCTAGTAATGAGGGAGGGAGGGAGGGAGAGAGGGAGAGAGACGGAGAGGTGGAAGGGACTGAGAGAGGAGGGAGAAAATACTGAGAGAGGAGAAAGAGAGAGGGGGATAAGAGAAAAAGAGAGATAAGAGAGAAAGAGAGAGGGAAGGGGAGGAGTGTGTCGCATTTTGGCTGCACTGATTGAAGAATTGCACCAGTTCAGCTGTTCTGAGCTTCAGAGAGAGATGAAGAGAGTGGGATATAGAGAGAAAGAGAGTGAGAGAGAGAGAGAAGTTAGGGAGAGAGAGAAGGAAAGAGAGAGAGGTTAGGGAGCGAGGGGAGTTAGGAGGAAGAGAGAGAAAGATGAAGGAAAAATAAGAATGATAATGGGGGAGAAAGGGAGGTGAAGAGAGAAAGAGAGATGATTGACAGAGTGTGTGATAGGAGATAAATAAGAGGAATAGGGAGAAGAGAGAAGTGCCCACTGAAGGCTAAATGTGGATGGGTGGGTATGGGTGTGTGTGTGTGCCTATGTTTGCGTGTGTGAGAGCGTGCATGTGTGTGTGCGTGTGGCTATGTGTGCGTGTGTGTGTGTGTTTGCATGTGCGTGTGGGAGTGTGTGACAAAAAGAGAATGTGATATATAGATGACTGAGTGATGATGATCGTGTGTGTGTGTGTGTGTGTGTGTGTGTGTGTGTGAGAGAGAGAGAGAGAGAGGAGCGCTCTTCTTCTGTTGCCGCTGACAGGAAATCACAATTCACTTCATCACCTAAACTGGATTTCACTCATATTTGTGTGTGTGTGTGTGTGTGTGTGTGTGTGTGTGTGTGTGTGTGTGTGTGTGTGTGTGTGTGTGTGTGTGTGTGTGTGTGTTCAGTGCATGCTGACTTTTAGAGTGAGAAAGGGCTCAACTCCATTGTTGTCTATAAAAAGGATAGTAAGTCTCTGAGGAATGTGTGTGTGTGTGTGTGTGTGTGGATTAAGTGGTGTGCTGCCCAAGGTCAAGACTGGTAAAATCCCTCTGGTTGACACACAGAGATTATGTGTTGATGTGCTGGGAGTTCTCTCTCTCTCTCTCTCTCTCTCTCTCTCTGTGTGTGTGTGTGTGTGTGTGTGTGTGTGTGTGTGTGTGTGTGTGTGTGTGTGTGTGTGTGTGGATTAAATGGTGTGCTGCCCAAGCCCACTGTAGCTCTTCAGGGTTGTGTTCTCTCTTTCTACACCTCCGTCTGCACCACCATATCCTCTCCTCCTCTCCTCCTCTCTCCTCTCCTCCTCTCCCCTCTCCTCCTCTCCTCCTCTCCTCCTCTCCTCCCCCGTTTATCACTGAAGCCCTCAAGGAGAGTGAAGAGATGGAGGGGGGGAGAAAGAGTGAAACAGGGAGAGGGAGGGAGAACAAAAAAGAGGCGGAGAGAAAGAGAGAGAGCGTGTGTGTGTGTGTGCGCGCGTATGCGTGTGTGTGTGTAAGTTAAGTATCTGACTTCAGCATCAGCATCTGCAACGTCTGCACTTTAATTAAAGATACCTCTTTCTGCGCAGTGTGTGTCTGTGCGCACATGTTTGTGTGTGTGTGTGTGTGTGTGTGTGTGCGCGTGAGTATGCGTGTGAGTTTCCGCTGAGTGCCTCCTTCACCCAGTAATACCATCTGAGAGTGGGTCTAGACAGTGGGCAACATGCCAGTATGTGTGTGCGTGTGTGTGTGTGTTTATGTGAGTGATATTGACAAGAGTGTGTGTGTGGGTGCAGGCTCTTGTGTGTGTGTGTGTGTGTGAGAGAGAGAGAGAGAAAGAGAGATAATGACAGTAGGCCAAAAAGTGTGTGTGTGTGTGTGTCTGTGTGTTTATATTATCTGGGTCACCAGGGTGTTGCTCTGTGCCAGTATGGGAGTGAATGAGGCTAACCTGTCACTGTAAGCACTTTGGGCATCTTGAAAAGCGTAGAAATGTAAGTAGTAGTGTCAGTCTGTGTGTGTGTGTGTGTGTGTGTGTGTGTGTGTGTGTGTGTGTGCATGCTCGGCCAGCAGTACCGTGGGTGAATATCGCTGCTCTGTGCCAAGCCATGGCAACCTAAGAGCGCAACATCACACCCTTTGTGACTGCCGTCGTTAATGCAGCAATGCAAATCTGCCTTGGACTCCAGTACTAAACATGTGCCTGGTCACGGTGGTGGCGTGGTAGCGTAGTGGTTGAGGAACCTGGCTAGCGTGCAAGTAGCCTGAAAAGTTGTGGGTTCGAATCCTAGCTGCCACCGTTGTGCCCTTGAGCAAGGCACTTAATCCTATGTTGCTCTAGGGGAGACTGGCCCTGAACAGGTGATAGTTGACAAGTTGTAAGTCGCTTTGGATAAAAGCGTCTGATAAATGTATAAATGTAAATGTAAACGGTCACAGTATGGTCACCCCCTCTTGGACTAGTACTAAACATGTGCCTGGTCACAGTGCCACGATTGGCCTTTAAACAAGCCTTGATCAGTGGCCGCACCTACAAACAGCAGTGGCAAACCCACAACCTAGGGTTAGGGTTATGGTTAACCTACGACGCAGGGTTAGGGTTATGGGTTATTAACCTATGACCTAGGGTTAGGCAACCTTTTGGCACTGAACTTTGTGTGCCAGCTCCAATGCTATGAATGGGAAGAGTTGGAGATCTACGAGACAGGAAATCACTGGACGCCAGGCTAACCCAAGAAAAATCTCACTTTGCATACTCCTGTGGTCCGGAGAAATGGACTCAAGTTGCATCCATCCTGGTTGGAGTTTTTTTCCAAAACAGAATATTCCAACTGAGACACACCAGCAGAAAAGAGTTTCAATTACCATTCCTGAAATAGGGTCACGAGTCCTAAATAAATATCCAACAGAATTAACCCCGGCTTTTATGACTTCCTGGATCAAGAAACAGCTGGGACAGAGGGACATCATCCAGCCATCGCTCAGCCAATGAGGAGCCGAGGAACGCCATCAACAGCCATCGCTCAGCCAATGGGGAGCCGAGGACCGCCATCAACAGCCATCACCCAGCCAATGAGGAGCTGAGGAACGCTATCAACAGCCATTGCTCAGCCAATGAGGAGCCGAGGAACAGCATAAACAGCCATCGCTCAGCCAATGAGGAGCCGAGGAACGCCATCAACAGCCATCGCTCAGCCAATGGGGAGCTGAGGAACGCCATCAGCAGCAAAGGAGAGTAAGCAGAGAAAAACTATCCTACCTATGGCAGCGCCGCAGGTCAAAGGTTATTGAGAGAGTCCTCCTGTCAATGACACCAGTGATATGCATAAGTATTACATGGTCAAATGTCAATCACCCCAGTCCCCACCACTGACCACACCCCCTTGGTCTGCCAGTGTAGAGACAGCTATTCCAGCTTATCTCCCCTCCACTGCTAATTTCACTCCTGGTGGAATTGATGAGGTCATTCCCCACCTGCCCAACAGCAAAGCCAGTGGATACAATGGGGTGACATATGAGCCACTTAAGCCAACAAACCACAGTCCACCCAAACGCTCACCAATATATTCAATACCTGTCTGTTAAGTGGAAAAGTGCCAAACTCATGGAAGGGGCCCTTATTCATAGAATACCAATGACAGACAACATTCCAAGTGATCCATCTCCATGGAGAGACATTTCTCTCCTCCCCACTGTCTACAGGGTCTTTATGAAGTGCCTGTTTGCCTACATCCTCCCATGGCTTGTTAATGCAGACATTCTCTCACCTAAACAAAAGCCCACATAGACAGACAAGGCATGAATGAACACGTGTTCTGCCTGAAAACTGGGAGTGATGATTTCAAACATGAATCATGTGAACTCTACACAGTGTTTCTGGAATTTAGAGATGATTTTAGGACTCTGTCTCTCAAAATGATGCTTAATGCACTGGAGGAAATTCATCTACTCCAGCCCTCTGTGCACATCAGACCAGACGTGTGCAAGGGGTCTTTCCTACAGGTCATCTGTGGAAAGCAGCTCAGAGAGCCCAACCCCCTCAGGATGGGGCTCAAAACAGGCCACCCCTGGAAGGCTGTGGACTTCATCCTAGACATCAACCAGTGGTTGAAATGGCTCTGTCAGTGTGCACCAGCACAGACAGTAATTCTAATAATTGAATAATTGAATTCTTACAGTGGTCAAAACTGGAGGTGAAACCCACCAAATGTGCAGCATTTTATGAACACTGCAGCAGTGGCAACCGCTGGACAGTCCCCCTCTTTTACTGTCACAGGACAGCCTATCAGAGTCTACTCACGCCACGAGACATACACACCTCGACCATATATTCAATATTGCAGGTGAGTGGGGTGAGCAGGTGCAGAGTTATCCTGCACCTATAGGAAACAGACTCTCACAGAGTGACTCCTCCCCCCTACCTGTAGTCATGATACTGGAGGCCATCAGAGAAGTGGCCCTGGCAAAGATACACCATCTGTTTGCCAACATTCACATCCCATGTCCTTCAGGACTTGGACAATAGAACAGTTGAGGCCGTCAGGAAATGGCTGGGACTGAACTCACACACCACACACAAGATATAATCTTTCTCTCAGACGGGGGGGGGGGGGCTTGGGGTCCACAATGTCAAATGGACCTACACTGCGACAAGGCTGGCACACCTCATCAGGAAGCTAAACAACGATGGTGCTGCAGTCAGAGAGTCAGCCAGAGCTTCCCTCCTACTGGACCTTAGGAAGAGAAAAGTTCCACTGCTGACCAAGACAGCTTCCTAGGTAGTAAAAGCAATGGCAAACTGGACTCACGTGCCACAGGTTTGGGGTCCGTTCTGATTGGCCAAACTAAATGACCCGTGTAACCGAATGGCAATTAATCTACAATGGACAAAAGGTCGCTCATATACTGCACCCTCTGATGCAGTGGTCACAGATCCATCTGTGTCTGTAGAGGCCACTGTCTGCCACAACAAATCACAACACACACTTCAGACCACAACAGCAAGAAGATTCCTCCTCAACATTAAACAAACAGCAATAAAACAGCACTGGACTGGATTAAAACTACAGGGAAAGCTGGCATCCTTTGACTTTGCTGACCATTCAGTCTCCCACTCCATGTACAGAAATGCTGCTATAGGCGAGGACATTTTCTGCTTCACTGTTAAGGCCAGATTACAGGTGTTACCACCCAAGTACAACCTGGCGTTATGGTACCCTGAAGAACACCACCCATATTGCAGAATACATTCTGACTCTGATCAGCATCTTGAATCTGTTGCCCACATTCTTAATGATTGTAATATGTATAAAGGACTTTACACTGCATGTCAGTACTTTTCCAAGACAATGTATCTGTGTACAAACAGTCACGTATAGTGCCAGATTGGTTCAGCAGCCCTGATGATGTGTTTTGTAACATCCCTAACACCCCTGATGTTGTGTTTTTGGAGAGAAACAGAAAGCAGGTGCTGGTCCTGGAGATAGGGTGTGTCTTTGATCTGTATATGGATATTGCCTTTTATGATGAGATGACCAACATCCCCATTCTTGCAAAGATCAGTGACCTTGGTTTTGCATGTAAGACAGTAGTTTTAATATTTGGCAGCCTAGGACATGTCCACAAATCAACCTTTAGTGGGTTAAGACTGGCAGGGCTGGCTAAAGGGAAATCTAAACAACCTGAAAAGTTCTGGTCATATCAGCAGTAATAGGCAGCTTTGCAAATAAAGATTTCAAATGTGTGTTGTGTGTGTCTGCGTGTGATGTATGTTTGTGTGTGTGTGTGTGTGTGTGTTGCCCACACTCAAGAGATGAGAGTTTTTGCGTGTGTATCAGGTATGCTTTGATGTGTAGAACCCCACACTCAAGAAATGAGGGTGTGTGTGTGTGTGTGTGTGTGTGGTGTGTGTGTGTGTGTGTGTGTGTGTGTGTGTGTGTGTCTGATCTTAGTTGTTAATATTCCCAATGGCTTTATATTGAAACTGTAATCATGGTTGGGATGCAAGATGATAAGATAGTATGTGTAGCGCTGGACACCTGAGGCCCGAGCTGGTTAAAGGTTACAGTAACAGTGACAGTGAGCTCGTTAATGGCTAATATTAAGATATGTTGATGGTTGATATTGACAAGAGAGATAATCACTTATATTAACAGGTGAGCTGGTTCATGGTTGATATTAACAGGTGAGCTGGTTAATGAGTAGTATTACCAGGTGAGCTTGTTGCTGTTCAATTCAATTCAATTTCATTTATACGGCGCCTTTCACAGTAGTATTGTCTCATGGCGCTTTACAGCAAGGAGCATCCAAGAGCAACAGGGGCAGGAAACACTCCCTTGTGTTTGTTAGTCTAGAAAGAAACCTTGGGCAGATCCACGACTCAAGGGGCTAACCCAACTGCCAGGGGCCATGCAGGTAAAGCACAATCAGTAGTAACTATGACAGACTACAAGTTGCCCATGGTTTTAGCTAAGGATCATAATGGTTCCAAAATTATGGCTGGACAGTGTAGTAGTAGCCAGACATAGTGTTAAAGTCAAGGAGTGAGATGAGTCATGGGGGGAACAATAAGGGTCTATTTGGACAGTGCCAAAGTAAAGAGAGAGAGTGAGTTGTATGTCATGACACATGAAGGTTTTGTGGCAGCACTAGGCTATAGCAGCATAACTAAGGTATGATGCATGGCAACCCAGCACTACTGCAGGGGTGGTCAGTGGCCGCCATGCCTTACAGCTGGGGGCAACAGCAGAGGCAGTCCCTCCCCAAAGGCCCATGAGGAGTGATGATCTACCAGCACCATCCCTAACTATGGGGAGCAGTGAAGAAGAAGGTTTTAAGTCTAGACTTAAAGGTATTGTGAGTAAGAAAGAGTTACTGGTTAATATTAGCAGATGTAGATCAGGCTAATTTGTGTTGTGTGTCTGATGTCTGATATAAACATGATGTGGAACCACATCTGACAGCCCACTTTCTCTTCTGTCCCACCAGGTGACCCGATAGTCCATCAGTGACCCCACCCACATGCCCCCCTAGCGCCCCGCCCATATGCCCAACCCCGCCCCGCCTTGGCCCACCCCACCCCCACCCCCCTCAGAGCATTTCCCAGGGACAACAGAACCATCACTGGATGGGGACTAGACCACACTACACCTGAACAACACCTGTATCCCAGGAGCACACCTGAACAACAGGACTACACCTGCATCCCAGGAATATACCTTCACAACAGAACATCTGGACAAAAGGTTTTCACCTGGATCATAGGGCTGCATCTGGACTACTGGAATAATCCTGCAGGACAATCCAGTACTAGGACAGTTCAGCAGGGCATCCACAGGACATCTGTAACTATGACTACAGGACTACACCCATCATGGCTCTGCCTCTGCCTCTAATCCAGAGCAGTTCTAATCCAGACTAGTACTAATCCAGAGCAGTTCTAACCCAGACTAGCACTAATCCAGAGCAGTTCTAATCCAGAGCTACTGGACTCATCTGGACATACAGGATGAAGACCAGTACACACATCGGGAGATGGGCTGGAGGAATATCCCTGGACAGGATGACTGATCTTGGGCCATGAGACTAAAGATGGACTGGGATTATAAGAGTAAGATTTGGGATGATGTCCACCACCCTGAGGGCTTCCTGCAGGACTTAGAGCCCAGGAATCAGAGCCAGAGTCCAACCCCGAGGCCGAGCCGAGCCAAGCCAAGACGTCTGGGTCAACCCTGATGCCGGGGCCTGTTCTGACAGCCGCCATTTAAGTCCAGCTCACTGATCCAGCTGGAAAAATCTCAGTCAGCCCAGTTAGCCCAGCACTCGGCCTATAAGCAGCTGGTTACGGCAGGGATGACCGGACCTGTCCGGCTGTAGCAGGTTACTTGATGTCCTACAGAGATGGTGAGGCAGTGAGAAGTGTCAGAGTTGTGTGGACTCACCCATACACACGTCCTTCACATTTGGCATAGATGTGGTAAAGACCTGTGGATACACACACACACACACACACACACACACACACAGGACAACCTGAACCTCACACATATTCCAATTCAGTCTGTCCTCAAGAGGAATTTTTTCAGTTAACATTTTGCTTTTTGACCCTCGTGAGCCTCCGTCTCTGGCATTGCTCATGTTCTGGGTCCTCTCATAACTCTGTAAACATTCACCTTTGCCCTCTGACACCTAAGAGGCTGTGACCTCTGGAACCTTGTCATCTGCCAGATGCCAGACGGATCCTTGCAGTTCTTTTCCTTCCCTTTCCTCTTGTGGTTCTTTTCTTTTTCACTTCTTTTCTTCTCTGAAGACTTAGTCCCCCTCATCTGCCGTGTGAGTGGGTGGCCGTCTAAATGTTATGGTATATCCAGAATCCTCATGTAAAAAGGCAAACGAAAACAGTGCTTCTTAAAAGAGATCTAAAAGAGATTTTACTATCCGTGTTTTTAAAGGCCTGGTCCCAGTTATTGAGTAAATGTGTCAGTATTACATGAAATAAATTCTGAAAAGATTTCAAACGAATATGGTGTGCTGTTTTTTAACCAAACCAAATATACTTTGTAGGCAGACAAACAGATACATGCACACACACACACACACACACACACACACACACACACACACACACACACACACAAAGACATGGGGCTACACTCTCACCAGTAAAAAGAGGATTTGAATGGTTGGATAGAGTCAAGGGTATCTGTCTGCTTCATCCTGTCAGGAGGTATGCACACACACACACACACACACGCACACACACACACACGCACACATACATACAAAACCTCCTCGGTGGTTAGGCCAATAAGGGAAATTAATCCAATAAAGCACCAGTCAGCTTCAGGCACGTCCAGACACAACGGCAAACTGCTCCACACTCAAGTCAGGCACACACACATTTCTCTGGATATGCACACACAAACACACACATACACACACACACATCTCTCTGGATGCACCCACAGACACACAATCAATAGGAAGTCTGGTCAAAACAACTCCACCTCATCTCTTTCCCTCTCCCTGGGTGAGGCCAATCACTATAAGGGATACTGCTAAGGTCAAGTCTCACAGACTCACTGGTACAGTTACAGTTAAAGAACTGAATGAAAAACTAAAGCTGAGGGGAGTCCCCCCCCAAATATAAGTTTGTAGATTCTTTATAGATATATATTAGTAAGTCGTTTGGCCTTGTTACTAGGCAACAAAGACAAATGTGAGATTTCATCATTTGTTTCCCTTGTAGTAACAACCAAGGTGAGCTTGGGCTTGTTGACATGTGAGTGAGACTAGCTGTGTGTGTGTGTGTGTGTGTGTGTGTGTGTGTGTGTGTGTTGTGTGTGTGTGTGTGTGTGTGTGTGTTTTTCTCCACAGGGTTGTTGATGTTTTTCCTCAGGTCTGACAGCCAAAGCATCTAATTAGAGAAGCAGGGTGGAGAGTAAACTAGAGTCTTCCATGGCAACACAGCTGCAGTCTTAATTACAGCCAGACACAGGCCTATACTAGGACAACCAGGAGTCTTCTAGAACCACCAGAGGAACAGCCAGGCCCACTCTAGAACAGCCAGGGGTCTTCTAGAACCACCAGTAGAATAGCCAGATATCTTCTAGAACCACCAGAGGAACAACCAGACTTGTGGCACATTTCCATTACGGGCTGGGGCCGGTCTCAGGTTAGCTGACGGGTTGGGCGGTGCAGGTTATTTTATTAAGAGGAAATTGTGGGTTGCAGGTGGGTTGGGTCAAAATCTCAATAATTTGACCTATTTGAGTTATACATATCAGTTCATTGGTTTGTTTTTTATGTGAGGATAAAATGTTCTCCTTGTCTCTTCCGCACTCTGTCTCACATGCTCGCATCACATGACCACGCCACATCAGAGACTACTAGGCTGTTTGTTTTCAGTCTTAACACCCAATTACGGAGCAAGAATGTGAAACTTTTCCGTTTTTGTATTTTTCAAGCATTTGCGTTCACCAAGCAAGAGCTGCATTCAGCGTCCAGCCAACTTATCAATGCTTATTGGTGCTGAATGATGGTTTCTGATGGTGGTTAATGATGATGCATGAAAAGTCCAGACGATCTCAGGCTTTATCGATTCATGCGCATGTTGGAGTTGTGCATGTGTGCACTTGTGTGTATGTGTGTGTGAGAGAGTGACGGAGAGATGGAGAGCGAGAGAGTGGGGGGTATATAGCGCAAGTTTACACTTTTAAAATGTTTAGTTGTTTGTTTCCCTATATATTTCAAGAATGAAACAATCTTTTTGGAACATTTTGCCATCCTGTGATTAATCAGGTTCAGCAGAATCGTGACTAGCCTGGGCTATCCATCAGGTAAGATTTTGGGACAACCAAACAGCAGTACAAGGTCAGCAATTCCTCTGGTAAGTAGGCCTAGGGTACTCTCTCTGGTAAGTAGGCCTAGGGTACTCTCTCTGGTAAGTAGGCCTAGGGTACTCTCTCTGGTAAGTAGGCCTAGGGTACCATGTGCTTTCCTCTGGTAAGTAGGCCTAGGGTACTCTCTCTGGTAAGTAGGCCTAGGGTACTCTCTCTGGTAAGTAGGCCTAGGGTACTCTCTCTGGTAAGTAGGCCTAGGGTACTCTCTCTGGTAAGTAGGCCTAGGGTACCATGTGCTTTCCTCTGGTAAGTAGGCCTAGGGTACTCTCTCTGGTAAGTAGGCCTAGGGTACTCTCTCTGGTAAGTAGGCCTAGGGTACTCTCTCTGGTAAGTAGGCCTAGGGTACTCTCTCTGGTAAGTAGGCCTAGGGTACCATGTGCTTTCTCTAGGCCATCACAAATAACGTAGATTCACTGGTTTCCTTTTATTTTCAAGGCATCACTACTGTAGAGGTTTTTTTCTATAAATACAAGCGAGGTAATTAGTGACCATTGCTGATCGCATTGCTGCTGTAGCTCGGTCTTGCCACTTTGCTCTCTGTTCAACATAAGGAAGATCAGTCCGTACCAAACCCAACATGCAACCCAGCTCTTGGTACAGATCTTGGTTATCTCCCGCCTTGACTATTGCAATGCCCTCCTAACAGGTTGTCCAGCCTTTGCTGTGAAGCCATTGTAGGTGATCCAGAGCACAGCTGCACATCTGGTTTTCAGCCAGCCAAAAAGAGGAATCACACCTCTGTTCACTGAGCTCCATGGCTACCCTTAGCTGCTTGCATGAAATTCAGAGCACTAATGTTGGCCTACAGCGTGACTGATGGAGCTGCTCCCATCTACCTTAATACCCTCTTAAAGCCCTATGTTACCCTCCTGCGGCTCGTCAAGCACTACCAACACCTCACACAGCTCAATCCAGACTACTCTCATCTGTTGTTCCACACTGGTGAAATGATCTTCCAAGTGCTACCAGAATAACGGACACCCTCTTCACTTTTAAGAAATTCTTGAACTCTCCTGTCCGAGAGTATCTTTTGGTGACCTGGACCTGGACGACCTGGACACTTATAATACACCCCCCACTCTCTCTCTACTGCACTTCTATCACTCTCCTGCACCCTCATCTCCTGACAATCTCAAACAAGTTGCACTCTCTGTTGTTAGTAAGGTTTTTGACTGTGTTGTAGCTTGAATGTTAATCCTCTTCTTGTAAGTGGCTTTGGATGAAAGCGTCTGCTAAATGCATACATGGAAATGGAATACTCCAGACATACTCCAGAACACTCATTATTACAGCCAATGATCCTTTAGAACATTTCTTCAATCACAGCCACACATCCTCTAGAACAGCCACAGAACCTCTACAGAACATTCTGTTACTGCCAGATCGCCTGAGCAGTCTAGTCTTTAGAACAGTCAGGAACGCCACACAGATCCTGTACATGTTCTAAGGCAATGACTGTTGCACCTCCAGACCCTCTGGACTACTTGTCCACTGGAGAG
>PYXC01001629.1:217500-220000 GCA_015244755.2 Tenualosa ilisha
CCATGATGGACAGTATACTGGATGTGTAATCATGTTTCTCAAGGCTATGATGGACAGTATACTGGATGTGTAATCATGTTTCTCAAGGCCATGATGGACAGTATACTGGATGTGTAATCATGTTTCTCAAGGCTATGATGATACAGTATACTGGATGTGTAATCATGTTTCTCAAGGCCATGATGGACAGTATACTGGATGTGTAATCATGTTTCTCAAGGCCATGATGGACAGTATACTGGATGTGTAATCATGTTTCTCAAGGCTATGATGGACAGTATACTGGATGTGTAATCATGTTTCTCAAGGCCATGATGGACAGTATACTGGATGTGTAATCATGTTTCTCAAGGCTATGATGATACAGTATACTGGATGTGTAATCATGTTTCTCAAGGCCATGATGGACAGTATACTGGATGTGTAATCATGTTTCTCAAGGCCATGATGGACAGTATACTGGATGTGTAATCATGTTTCTCAAGGCTATGATGGACAGTATACTGGATGTGTAATCATGTTTCTCAAGGCCATGATGGACAGTATACTGGATGTGTAATCATGTTTCTCAAGGCTATGATGGACAGTATACTGGATGTGTAATCATGTTTCTCAAGGCCATGATGGACAGTATACTGGATGTGTAATCATGTTTGTCAAGGCCATGATGATACAGTATACTGGATGTGTAATCATGTTTCTCAAGGCTATGATACAGTATACTGGATGTTTAATCATGTTTCTCAAGGCCATGATGATACAGTATACTGGATGTGTAATCATGTTTCTCAAGGCCATGATGGACAGTATACTGGATGTGTAATCATGTTTCTCAAGGCTATGATGATGCAGTATACTGGATGTGTAATCATGTTTCTCAAGGCCATGATGAACAGTATACTGGATGTGTAATCATGTTTCTCAAGGCTATGATGATGCAGTATACTGGATGTGTAATCATGTTTCTCAAGGCTATATGATACAGTATACTGGATGTGTAATCATGTTTCTCAAGGCTATTGTGAGGGTCAAAATCAAATCCAAAACATAGATGCTGTAATAGTTATCATGCGCTTACCTTAAACACGCTGTCCAGCCGTTGCTCATACCTGTGTTCATAGATGGTGTGGAAGCAGGCAGGTTGGGAGAGGAGGCACAACCTCAGGCAAGCAGGAGAGATAGGAAGCAGGCAAGCAGGTAGCAAACAGGTGAGCAGGTGAGAGGCAGGCAGGCAGAGAGGGAGAGAGGTAGATGACAGGCAGGCAGGCAGGTGGCCCACAGTGGGGTAATCCAGATGTTTGTAATCCACACAAAGGAAGGTTAATCCAGTCTATACAATTTCAAGAAATGGCCCAAAAGAGTGAAATCAAAATGTATTCAAGTTAACTAGTTTAAAATGATAAGCTTTAAGCGGTAAAAAACTATTCAACTACGGCATCTTCCATTGTCTAACTGAGACCACTCCCCATGTGGAAGACGCCATATTTACCTGCCCAGGTGAACTCAGGCCATATCAAAATAAAAGTTCCAGGCTGAAAGCCAGCAAATCTTAAACAAAGTAGAAGTCTAAACCAAAAGCAAATCCCAACTAAATTTGGCTCCAACAGCCATGATGATACAGTATACTGGATGTGTAATCATGTTTCTCAAGACTATGATACAGTATACTGGATGTGTAATCATGTTTCTCAAGGCTATGATACAGTATACTGGATGTTTAATCATGTTTCTCAAGGCCATGATGATACAGTATACTGGATGTTTAATCATGTTTCTCAAGGCTATAATACAGTATACTGGATGTTTAATCATGTTTCTCGTGGTTATTTCTGTACTTTTAAAACTTTCTGTCTTTTAAAAAGTCAATTTAAGTTAATCTGTGACTTTATATATACATTTGTATATGATATATATTTATAGTGTGTTTTTATATATACATTTGTATATGATATATATTTATAGTGTGTTTTTTTACAATGTTTGAAGACCTTTAAAAATAGGTTTTTGTGTAATTGTATTTACACAGAAAAACCAAAACTAATTTCATTACATTCACTTTACTGTTATATTATTATTCCTAAGGTCTTCTAGAATATAACCATATGTGCCACTTTTGCATATGTGTTTTTAGTTAGATGAAAAACTTAAAAATGTCAAGGTGTAGCAGACTGCCTCTAAGTGTCTGAAAGGCCCCGGATCTCTGAGTGTTAAATGCCGATGATTTTTAAATTATTGATAATGTGTCTGTACGACTTGATTTAGTTAATTATTAGTAATGTGTCTGTATGACTTGATTTAGTCAAATGAGCAAAGATTTTGTGAGCTCAGAGGTGTGTATGAATGACTGACACAGAGTTTGTCTGACTTCACACAGACACTGACCAGCTCTGAGAGATACAGTGACACAGCACTTCACTCAGATACAGTGACACGGCACTACACTCAGATACAGTGACACGGCACTACACTCAGATACAGTGACACAGCACTTTACTCAGAT
>PYXC01001629.1:230000-247500 GCA_015244755.2 Tenualosa ilisha
TTCTACAGTCAGCTGACCTCCCTGTTCTACTGAGCCACTCTGTTACTTTTATCTATTTCCTAGACAACACACACACACACACACACACACACACACACACACACACACACACAGTGTCAAATACAACCTCTCAGAGACACACTCTCTGTCTCCCTCTCTCTCTCACACACACACTCAAACACACACACACACCCATTGTGTCAAATATAACATCTCTGAGACATACATCTCTTTGTCTTCCTCTCTCTGTCACTCTCTCTCACACACACACACACACACTCACGCACGCGCACACACACACACATACACACAAAATGGAAAGGTTTCTGTTCCAAAGCTCCTCCCCTCCTAGACAATGCAGTTAGCCACAGCACTGTACCAGACTGCCTTGTGTCTCACTCATACTTAGAGTCAGTTTGCTGGACTCAGGTTACCAATGCCCCCCAGCCTCTCACTTTCTCCTCTCTCTCTCTCTCTCTCTCACACACACACACACACACACACACCACACACACACTTACAGGCTCTCACAAACACAGATATGCAGGAACACAAAACACTCCATGTATATCTCTAGCACATACACACAGACATACACACACACACACACACACACCATATCCATTTGTGGGTGGCTGTGAAACATTAATGCGCAGCTGCTGCCCGTGTGTGTGTGTGTGTGTGCAGTGGTGGTGTGGACTGAATAATTCAGAGCAGCAGCAGCACTAAGTGTGTAACTGTGGAGCTCAAGCTGTAGAGACACAGGGGAGGAGAGGAGTGGAGCTTCACTCAGCCGTTGGCTCTGACATCACGGGGTCATGTGACCTGTCACACACCTATCACCTCCTTGCCTGTCATCACCATCACTGCTCCTTTGCTTACCACTCCTCCTTCTCCGCCAAATTCCTCCTCCTCCTCCTCCTCCTCCTCCCTTCCACATCTCCACTGTTCCTCTCCTCCTCTCCTCTCCTTCATGGTGTCCCCGCTCCATTTATCCCTCATTTTCCTTCTCCTCTTTCTCTCCTCCTACCCATTTCTGTATTCTTTGTGGCCTTTTCTCCCTCCATCCCCCATAGCTGACCCCCAGCTGACTGCATTATCTGGTCGATCAGCTGACAGCCTTTAGCTCCACCAGGACCTGCTCTAACATGGCTGTTCTCACTGCTCCCTTTGCAAGTCACTCTGCTGGCTCCTCCCTGGGAGATCTAAGTGGATATTAACATTTGTGCTTCTCGCCGTGACGAGCATAGAGGAAGATGAACCGTCGTCTGTCAACTGTGTTTTGAATACATGACTGCCTCCAACCCTTGAGGTAGACGAGCCAATTGGAGAGGAGAATGCCAGTTCCATCTGCTGTAGCTGTTGTCTGACTAGTAAGCAGTCCATCACCACCAGTTTAAACAAGGGCCTTGCAACCACAGATCCTGCCCCTCCCCCTGATCCTGTAAATATGGAAAAATCTTGCTTTCCTCCGATGTCAACAACAGGTGTGTTGTGGACTGTGGGAATGTAGCTGTTTCATTGAAATATAGTGACCCACAACTTTCCAAGACTTTGACTGCAGCATGTCATTTGTGTCCCAAATCACTCATCCCTCCCACAGCTTTAGGTCTGTCATCTAAGCCAGTTCATGAGAGAATGTGATTCAACTCCCTATGCCACTGTGTTAGAACGTCAATGAAAATGCATGTCGATTCTTTAATTGTAAATACCTTCATACTTGCAGCTACTACAGGGACAGGCTTCCCAAATCAGTGTGTCACAGATGAACCTGCCTCATTTTTCAGTGAGAACTGACTCAGTGTCTTCTGACATGTCGTCAATGTGGCGTTTGATGGTGCTGTCAGAAAGAGGGATTTTGTTGAGTTCCTTGGCTGCATCCAGTGCTATCATCTCCTCAACCATTCTTTTGCATGCGGCTAACATGAGCGTTGAGGCTTTTTGCCTTTGGCCACTCAGCAGCTAAGATGCTAGCCTTTTGTAATGAGCAATGAGGCTTTTTGCCTTTGGCCACTCAGCAGCTAAGACGCTAGCCTTCTGTCATTCTCTCTTTAAAGACTCAGGTCTTAAAGACTCAGGTCCTTTTGCCACTCAGCAGCTAAGACGCTAGCCTTCTGTCATTCTCTCTTTAAAGACTCAGGGTCTTTATTTTCATAGGCCAGGTGCGTTGTTTGGCCTGACTGGTGGGACATGGCCTTCGATGTCAGTTTTTGTCTAGGTGGAGTTTTACCTGATCTCTTTAGAAACTTACAGTTACACTGGACTACCTTCCAACCCATCTTCACAATCCACCTCTATCACTTAGTTATTTTGTCTGTTACTTGGAAAGCATAAAATATCATTATGAAGTTAGAACCTATTTAAAATAATTGCAATTTTTCCCATGATTACACTGGCAAAACAAGTTTAAAATCAAGAATTCTGTGGAACCCTTGCATGAGCGTCATGACACCCACTTTGAGAACCCCTAAAAGCTGCAAAAACCTCTTAGGTGATCTCTTGCTTGATTATCCAAATTTAGCCCGCGGTCGATGTGTTGGTGATCTGAAACATGTCTAACACTAGGAGTTCCCCTGTACAAGGAGAAGACATTAGGCCCACAAAAAAAGCTGTAGAATTTGTAGGGATAACCTTACCCTCGAAAAAACTGGATTGCTTCAGGAAATCTTTGAGGAAGGCACATGAGGCAACAGTTTCTTACTTGGGCACCTTAGCTTTGCTTCCCAGGACATTTTCTTGCTAAATCAGCTGAAATGGGAACCCTAGATGAAGGCTGTTTCAGGCGGCTGTGGTCCATGTTGTGTGACAATTAGAGCAGCATCTCTTTTTTCTATAATGACGCTTTTGAATCCTCAATTGAACTATACACAGATGCCGCTCCTAGTGTTGGCTTTGGGGTTTTGGTTTTTCCTGTAACTAGTGCTTTACCAATGTATGGCCAAAAGAATTGTCTTCCTCACCACCTCATGTCTCCTGCACTACATTCATGGTAATGTACCCAGTTTCCATTGCCTCTTCTGTGGGGTGACCAATGGTCTAGGAAGATTATGATATTTTTTGTGATGGGGCAGCGGTTTTTACTAACAACAACAAAGGTCACTCCTCAGCAACGGTCCTTGTTTCTGAATCTAATTTCTTCCTTTTGCCCTCTCTCTTCCATGGTCCACCACCTGAGAAGCCCCACTTTGGAGGGGGGGGGATTGTCATGCCCCATCTGCCCCCCTAGTGTGCAAAAATACGGTAGCAGAATAGGACCAGTTTTGCATTAGCTGATGTTTTGGTGTACATTAGTCTTGTTTTGATCATTCGTTTCTCTTTCATAATGAAGCATTTAACCATATATGGCCCCAGGTTATTTTCAGGTTAAATTCACTACCTTTACTTTGAAGCTCTTATCACGGTCATTATAAGGATGGATAGAGAGTATAGAAATATCAGTAACACTTTCTATGAACCCAGTATTCATAAAGCATTCATTAAGTCTTATAACTAATGACATTAATATTCATGACTGCTTATACATTCTCATGACTGTTCTCATAAGGACTTATAATGTTATCATAGAAGCCTTTACAACTTACAACTCACAAACCATTATAAACTTCTTTGGTCCTCTGCGGTCGCAGATATGATGGTCTTGCTCTCTCTCCTCCCCCCCTTTCCTCTCCTCTCCCCGTCTCCTCTCCTCCTTTCCTCTCCTCTCCCCCTCTCCTCTCCCCCTTTCCTCTCCTCTCCCCCTTTCCTCTCCTCCTCTCTCCCCCCCTTTCCTCTCCTCTCCCCGTCTCCTCTCCTCCTCTCTCCTCTCCTCCTCTCTCCTCCCCCCCTTTCCTCTCCTCTCCTCCTCTCTCTCCTCCCCCCCCTTTCCTCTCCTCTCCCCGTCTCCTCTCCTCCTTTCCTCTCCTCTCCCCGTCTCCTCTCCTCCTTTCCTCTCCTCCCCCCCTTTCCTCTCCTCTCCTCCTCTCTCTCCTCTCCTCCTTTCCTCTCCTCTCCCCATCTCCTCTCCTCCTCTCTCCTCTCCTCCTCTCTCCTCCCCCCTTTCCTCTCCTCTCCTCCTCTCTCCCCCCCCCTTTTCTCTGCTCTCCCCGTCTCCTCTCCTCCTCTCTCCTCTCCCCCTCTCTCCTCCCCCCCTTTCCTCTCCTCTCCTCCTCTCTCCTCCCCCCCTTTCCTCTCCTCTCCCCCTTTCCTCTCCTCTCCTCTCCCCCTTTCCTCTCCTCTCCTCTCCCCCTTTCCTCTCCTCTCCCCGTCTCCTCCTCCTCTCTCCTCTCCTCCTCTCTCCTCTCCCCCTTTCCTCTCCTCCTCTCTCCTTTCCTCTCTTCGCTTCTCCCCTCCCCTCCTCTCTCTGCACTGATGGTGTTTGTCTCCAGCTGTGTTAGCATATATAGTTCTGTTAGCATATATAGTTCTGTTAGCACATATAGTTCTGTTAGCATATATAGTTCCGTTAGCATATATAGTTCTGTAGCACATATAGTTCTGTTAGCATATATAGTTCTGTTAGCATGTATAGTTCTGTTAGCACATATAGTTCTGTTAGCATGTATATGTTAGCACAGCTGTCAAGAGGAAGAGAGCTTGAGACAATTTCAAACAAAACCATCAAATAGCATCCTCACAACACTGTCTGCAGCACCCTCAACACTGACAACAGCATCTCACTACACACACACACACACACACACACACACACACACACACACACAGGTGTCAGGGGGAAGTGTAAATCTGAAGAGGGTCCATCAGGAGAGTCTATCTGGGGATTCACTCCTGTTCTGTGTTTGTGTGAAAATTTCCATCAGTCAATAACGGTGGTCAAGCAGGAATGTGAGTGAGAATGTGTGTGTGTGTGTATGTGTATGTGTGTGTGTGTGTGTAAGTGTGTTATTATTCAAAGCAGCCTTGCATTGCCCGACATAGTCAATAAACATCCATGCTCCTGCATAAATATGCCTAATCCGATCAATGTTTGAAGTGAGATTTGTGTGCATTTGTTTTAGTGTGTGTGTGTCTGTGTGTGTGTGTGTGCCGAATCCAATCGATGAAATGTATTCAGCATGTAAGATTAGTGTAATGATTGGCGGCTGTGTTTGCTGTGGTCTAGTGGAGGGTCGAGCTTTTGAACGCTTCTCTCATTTCAGTAACGAGGGACAACTCTGTCCAATCAGTCCGCTGTTAAACACAGGCTTTCACCTACACGGATGTATGTGTGTGTGTGTGTGTGTGCGTGTGTTTCTGTGAGGCTTTAACCTACACTTCACAGTTTATGTGTGTGTGTGTGTATGTGTGTGTGTGTGTATGTGTGTGTGTGTGTCCATTCATGTAAGAATTCAGTTCTACTTCAACAGCTTGCAGTGCAGACACTGAGAGAGAGAAGATGGCAACTTCTTCATCTCCAGGACGTGTGTATTAAATAAGAAATGTGTAGGATGTCTATTATATATAAGAAATGTGTAGGATGTCTGTATTATATAAGGAATGTGTGACTGGGGCCATACAGCAGCCTCAGGTGCCTTAATCATGAGCCATCATGAAGGGTGAAGCTAGACTAACCTGAAGGCCCTTACACACCTCACAATGTGTCTGTCTGTGTGTGTGTGTGTGTGTGTGTGTCTGTCTGTCTGTGTTGCTCAGCCCAAAGAGAGAAAGAAGAGAGTGAAGCTAGACTAAGCTGAAGGCCCTTACACACCTCACAATGTGTCTGTGTGTGTGTGTGTGTGTGTGTGTGTGTGTGTGTGTGTGTCTGTGTTGCTCAGCCCAAAGAGAGAAAGAAGAGAGTGAAGCTAGACTAACCTGATAGCCCTGACATGTCTCATTCTGACTTTAGACCCAAGTGTCTAATTGTGTATGTACTCTGAGATGTATGTACCCAAGTGTCTAATTGTGTATGTACTCTGAGATGTATGTACCCAAGTGTCTAATTGTGTATGTACTCTGAGATGTATGTACCCAAGTGTCTAATTGTGTATGTACTCTGAGATGTATGTACCCAAGTGTCTAATTGTGTATGTACTCTGAGATGTATGTACCCAAGTGTCTAATTGTGTATGTACTCTGAGATGTATGTGTCAGACACAGACAGGCGGAGGCAGATATGGAAATACGGAGTTTTATTTAAACAAACAAACAAAGGGAGAACGAAAGTCGCGTCCGTTACTATAACGGAGGAAATGAAAGTATAACGCTCAGAAGTTCGTATAAACTTAACACACAGGAGATTAAGCAAGCGAAACACAAGAGAACTAAACAAACTACTAGAAAACACAGGGAATGACAATACCGACTGGGGAGTCTTAGGCTCGCGGGGCAAACAACGGGAGATCGCGGGAGACGGAGAAAACACACTGACACGTAGGAAGTCCGAGGAAACATCGACGAGACCAGACCCCATGTGAAGCAGGAGGGAGGCTTAAGTAGGGTGGAGACCAGGTGACACCAATTAGAACTCAGGTGAAGGTGATCGTGCACGAGGAGGTGAATGCAAACGAGGAGACGAGCTGTGAGTCTGTGACGTTGAGTGAGGGGGCGTGGCCGTGACCAGGTCTGATGCGGACCTGACAGTATGTACCCAAGTGTCTAATTGTGTATGTACTCTGAGATGTATGTACCCAAGTGTCTAATTGTGTATGTACTCTGAGATGCAAAGACACTGTTGTTACGGCCACAACGTTTTCAAAGTTTCTCTGTTTGAACTGTTCTAATAGAACTAAATTAATCAACTGATCAATAGTAAAAATGTTAGCAGGTTTTCGTCAGCGACCAAATTGTAATGTCAAGTCCCATCCAAATGTGGGCCTCCAGTCGGTTATGCTGATCGAGATGCTGCCGTTCCGGATCAAAACGCAAGAGTTTTGCCGACTGGCCTCGGGCTCTTGGAAAAGACACAGTTCCATTTCACGTAGAACAGCTGATAGAGTTTTCTGCTCTTCGAAAGAAAGACCACGAGGAATAGGTGTGGACTCAGAGGGTACTGCAGCCAGTGGCAGAACCTGCTGTTCCACCCAAGCCTGCCTGCCAGTCTTCACCGCTGACACGCTCAGCAATCTCTAATAGCTGATCTTTGTTCATGGTTTTTAACAGGGCCAGAGGCAGAGGCTGAACAACATCGCCCACAACATGCGCAGACATGGTGAGTTGAAATGTACAGTAAACAGCGTGTTCATTAAACAAACAAAAGCGCCAAAATTGAGACAACCTTAACAAATGAATTCAATTTCCCATACTAACGCCATACTAATCAACCCAAACACTCACTACTGCAGACCTTAGTCTGCAGACAGCATTAGGCTGGGGATTGAAGCACAAGGACCTGCTGGTGCAAAGCCTGCAAGCCCAAAAAGAGCTGCCAAATGATGGACAGCTCTGCAGGCCTCGGGTGTGCCCCTGAGACGGCTGCTACCAGGCCCCGCACCGTCCCAAAACAGGTGCAGGCGAAGATTCACACTAAGCCGACCAAATCGGGCGAGGAAACTGACTCAAATTCAGCACAATTTCAGCTAAGTTACATAAAATAGAATTGATTAAGTTTAGACGACAGAAAAATTCTGCTGCTCAGAAAATCGATAAATTTAATCAGATGTTAACAAACAATAAATCAAAATTACCACTTGCCAACGAACACACTTCACCCCCCCTCCAAACACAGCGGCTGAGGCTGCACCACCAGCCTACTCAGTACTGAGAGTTTCAGGGTTCTCCACTCAAGTGGATACTACACACACACAAAGAGAGAGGCTCTTCACACACAAACACACACACACTCACACACATGCTCAGAGAGAGGCTCTTCACACGCACACACACACTCACACTCACAAGCATCTCACTGAGCATGTGTAGGAGCTACTTCAAACACAAAACACATGGCATCAGCTCAGTGTATATTTAGCATGAGAGCGGCATGAGACAATACACACACACACACACACACACACACACACACACAGAGTTTTAGCATGACAGCCGCATGAGACACTTTGCTGGAAGTGAGCTGAGTGAGAGCAACAGTGATGTGATGTTATGTGAGTCCCCCAGGTTATCTTGTGTGTGTGTGTGTGTGTGTGTGTGTGTGTGTGGAGGACAAGGTAACAAGGACAGGTGACAAGAATGTGTCAGCATCCAGATGGAGCCTGTGACTTCCATATGTGTGTCTTTACGTGCACTTCACCCTGGTGTGTAGATATGTGTGTGTTTCTGTGTGTGTGCATGTGCGTACATGTGTGTGTGTGTCCATGAGCAATTGAACTGTCACCATAAACTATGTCAAATATACATGTACACACACACAGACACAGACACATACATACACACACATATATGCCTATTGCAACCCATGTCAAAATTAATGCCGTGTCTGTTCTCAGCTAAACTGAGGCTCAGCAATTACCCAGCATGCCTTGCAGCAATTACCCAACATACCTTATGCATGCAGTAATTACCAAACGTGCCTTGTGAACGCAGCAATTACCCAGCGTGCCTTGTGAACGCAGTAATTACCCAACGTGCCTTGTGAACGCAGCAATTACCCAACGTGCCTTGTGAACGCAGTAATTACCCAGCGTGCCTTGTGAACGCAGTAATTACCCAACGTGCTTTGTGAACGCAGTAATTACCCAGCGTGCCTTGTGAACGCAGGCAAAGATGGAGGAATGTATGTACAGGCTTCTTCCCAAGCAATTTCATTTTATGCTCAGGCTTCAATCATTACAATAAAAAATGTCTGCATGTGACGTTCCCTGCCTATTTTGTGGGAGGTGAACTCGTAAAA
Source organism: Tenualosa ilisha (assembly GCA_015244755.2). Lineage (NCBI taxonomy): Eukaryota > Metazoa > Chordata > Actinopteri > Clupeiformes > Clupeidae > Tenualosa > Tenualosa ilisha. Next base: position 238,762 of record PYXC01001629.1, read on the forward strand.
GGAGCATTATGGTGAGGAATTATAGTAATATTATGATGACATAAAAGAACTTTATGTTATGAGGGGGAAAACATCACAAATGTGAAATTAGCAATCAGGCTGTGAAAACCAGCAATAATTATGGGTGTGAAGACAACCATAAATACCGATGATGTGTTTGTATGTCAGAAAGGGAGAAGGGAGAACTAGACTTTGTGTGTGTGTGTGTGTGTGCATGTGTGTGTGTGTGTGTGCGCGCGTGTGCATGTGCATGTGCATGTGAGTGTGTGTGTGCATGTGTGTGCATGTGTGTGCGTGTGTGTGTGTGTTTGTGTGTCTGTCAAGAGGGAAGAACTTCACTAGGGCTAGAGACTAGGACTAGGCAGGGATGAGAAAAGAAACTAGAAATAATCATGAAATATCAGAATGTGTGTGTGGGCATCTGTGTGTTAAAGTTTTTATGTGTGTGTGTGTATGTGTGGGCGGGCATCTGTGTGTTTGAGTTGTTATGTGTGTGTTTGTGTGTGTGTGTGTTTTTTCCTGCCCCTGCCATTAATCCAGTGCTCTATTACCCCCCATCAATCACAGTGGCAGGTGTGTGCTACTGGCCTAAGCCATCAGTGAGATACCTGCCCTGATCAATCTCTTTGATTCCAACAACAGCCCAGGATACACACACCACACATACATACACACACATACACCACACTCACCTACACACACACACACTCACACACAGACACACCACATCACTTTCACCTAGACACACACAGACACACACACACGCACCTACACAGACACAGACACAGACACACACACAGACACACACATACACCACACTCACCTACACACACACACACTCACACACAGACACACCACATCACTTTCACCTAGACACACACACACACGCACCTACACAGACAAAGACACACACACAAACACTTAACACTCTCCTGCTGTTTCTCACGTGTTTCAGTTGACTGATTATCTGTCTACTTCTCTGTCTGTCAGTCTCTCTCTCTCCCTATGTGTGTGTGTGAATGTAAGTGTGTGTGTGCATGTAGGTATGTGTGTGTGTGCATGTGCGTGTGTGTGCATGCGTGTGTATGTGCGTGTGGGTGCGTGCATGCGTGTGTGCACGTGCACGTTTGTGAGTGTGTGTGTGCGTGCGCCATCATACTCCTCCACCAGTCATTATACTCCTCCACCAGTCATCATACTCCTCCACCAGCCATCATACTCCTCCACCAGCCACACCATCATACTCCTCCACCAGCCATCATCATACTCCTCCACCAGCCACCATCATACTCCTCCACCAGCCATCATACTCCTCCACCAGCCATCATACTCCTCCACCAGTCATTATACTCCTCCACCAGCCACACCATCATACTCCTCCACCAGTCATCATACTCCTCCACCAGCCATCATCATACTCCTCCACCAGCCACCATCATACTCCTCCACCAGTCATTATACTCCTCCACCAGCCACACCATCATACTCCTCCACCAGTCATCATACTCCTCCACCAGCCATCATCATACTCCTCCACCAGCCATCATACTCCTCCACCAGCCATCATACTCCTCCACCAGCCATCATACTCCTCCGCCAGTCATCATACTCCTCCACCAGCCACACCATCATACTCCTCCACCAGCCATCATCATACTCCTCCACCAGCCACCATCATACTCCTCCACCAGTCATTATACTCCTCCACCAGCCACACCATCATACTCCTCCACCAGTCATCATACTCCTCCACCAGCCATCATCATACTCCTCCACAAGCCATCATACTCCTCCACCAGCCATCATACTCCTCCACCAGCCATCATACTCCTCCGCCAGTCATCATACTCCTCCACCAGCCATCATACTCCTCCACCAGCCATCATACTCCTCCGCCAGTCATCATACTCCTCCACCAGCCATCATCATACTCCTCCACCAGCCACACCATATACTCCTCCACCAGCCATCATACTCCTCCACCAGCCATCATACTCCTCCACCAGCCACACCATCAAACTCCTCCACCAGCCATCATACTCCTCCACCAGTCATCATACTCCTCCACCAGCCATCATACTCCTCCACCAGCCACACCATCATACTCCTCCACCAGCCATCAGACTCCTCCACCAGTCATCATACTCCTCCACCAGTCATCATCATACTCCTCCACCAGCCATCATCATACTCCTCCACCAGTCACCATCATACTCCTCCACCAGCCATCATCATACTCCTCCACCAGCCATCATACTCCTCCACCAGTCATTATACTCCTCCACCAGTCATCATACTCCTCCACCAGTCATCATACTCCTCCACCAGCCATCATACTCCTCCACCAGTCATCATACTCCTCCACCAGCCATCATACTCCTCCACCAGCCATCATACTCCTCCACCAGCCATCATACTCCTCCACCAGTCATCATACTCCTCCACCAGTCATCATACTCCTCCACCAGCCACACCATCATACTCCCTCCACCAGTCATCATACTCCTCCACCAGCCATCATCATACTCCTCCACCAGCCATCATACTCCTCCACCAGTCATCATACTCCTCCACCAGCCATCATACTCCTCCACCAGTCATTATACTCCTCCACCAGCCATCATACTCCTCCACCAGTCATCATACTCCTCCACCAGCCATCATCATACTCCTCCACCAGTCATCATACTCCTCCACCAGCCATCATACTCCTCCACCAGTCATTATACTCCTCCACCAGTCATCATACTCCTCCACCAGTCATCATACTCCTCCACCAGCCACACCATCATACTCCTCCACCAGCCATCATCATACTCCTCCACCAGCCATCATACTCCTCCACCAGTCATTATACTCCTCCACCAGTCATCATACTCCTCCACCAGCCATCATACTCCTCCACCAGTCATCATACTCCTCCACCAGCCACACCATCATACTCCTCCACCAGTCATCATACTCCTCCACCAGCCATCATCATACTCCTCCACCAGCCATCATACTCCTCCACCAGTCATCATACTCCTCCACCAGCCATCATACTCCTCCACCAGTCATCATACTCCTCCACCAGCCACACCATCATACTCCTCCACCAGTCATCATACTCCTCCACCAGCCATCATCATACTCCTCCACCAGCCATCATACTCCTCCACCAGTCATCATACTCCTCCACCAGTCATCATCATACTCCTCCACCAGTCATCATACTCCTCCACCAGCCACACCATCATACTCCTCCACCAGCCATCATACTCCTAGAGTTGTTGCTCTTGGGTGCTCCTTCTGTGAAGTGCCATGAGACAATGCTATTGTAAAAGGCGCTATATAAATAAAACTGAATTGAATTGAATTGAATACTCCTCCACCAGCCATCATACTCCTCCACCAGCCATCATACTCCTCCACCAGTCATCATACTCCTCCACCAGCCATCATACTCCTCCACCAGCCATCATACTCCTCCACCAGTCATCATACTCCTCCACCAGTCATCATACTCCTCCACCAGCCATCATACTCCTCCACCAGCCATCATACTCCTCCACCAGCCATCATACTCCTCCACCAGCCACACCATCATACTCCTCCACCAGTCATTATACTCCTCCACCAGTCATCATACTCCTCCACCAGTCACCATCATACTCCTCCACCAGTCATCATACTCCTCCACCAGTCACCATCATACTCCTCCACCAGTCACCATCATACTCCTCCACCAGTCATTATACTCCTCCACCAGTCATCATACTCCTCCACCAGTCACCATCATACTCCTCCACCAGTCATTATACTCCTCCACCAGTCATCATACTCCTCCACCAGTCACCATCATACTCCTCCACCAGTCATTATACTCCTCCACCAGTCATCATACTCCTCCACCAGTCACCATCATACTCCTCCACCAGTCACCATCATACTCCTCCACCAGTCATTATACTCCTCCACCAGTCATCATACTCCTCCACCAGCCACACCATCATACTCCTCCACCAGCCATCATACTCCTAGAGTTGTTGCTCTTGGGTGCTCCTTCTGTGAAGTGCCATGAGACAATGCTATTGTAAAAGGCGCTATATAAATAAAACTGAATTGAATTGAATTGAATACTCCTCCACCAGTCATCATACTCCTCCACCAGCCATCATACTCCTCCACCAGCCATCATACTCCTCCGCCAGTCATCATACTCCTCCACCAGCCATCATACTCCTCCACCAGTCATCATACTCCTCCACCAGCCACACCATCATACTCCTCCACCAGCCATCATACTCCTCCACCAGCCATCATCATACTCCTCCACCAGTCATCATACTCCTCCACCAGTCATCATACTCCTCCACCAGCCATCATACTCCTCCACCAGTCATCATACTCCTCCACCAGTCATCATCATACTCCTCCACCAGTCATCATCATACTCCTCCACCTGCCACACCATCATACTCCTTTGTCTCGTCTTTGTCTAATGATCCTTTCTCTCTCTCTCTCGGTATGTGTGTAGTTATGAAGATGTGTGTAGATGAGTGTGTATGGTGGCAGTTCAAGTATGAACTATGCTCACTTGTGTGTGTGTGTGTGTGTGTGTAGGTGTGTTTGTGTGTGTGAGTGTGTGTGTATATGTGTGACGGGGACCAGTGGTGTCATCGCCACCCCTCTGCCCTCCTGACGTCTAATCTGTTGCTGTCAGGTAAGAGAGCGACACACCTGCCCGCCTGTCTGACACCAAACCTCATGCCTTTGATGTCTGGACTCTTTGTGTCCTGGACACAGCCAATGAGATCCAGCCTTAGCTCTCCCTCTCTCTCTCTCTCTCTCTCACACACATACACACACACACACACACACAATTCTGGGAACAGCAGTCCCAAATGTTCACACTCATGTTCTCACTTGTGTGTATATTTAAGTGTGTGTGTGAGGGAGAGTGTATGTATGCTATATGCTGTATGTATGCTATGTATGGTGGCCTACAGGGTGAATGATGGCTCTGCTCCCATCTACCTGAATACTCTCCTAAAGCCCCATGTCACCCGCCGGCCGCTACGCTCCTCTAAGGAACGTTATCTAGCACGGCCAACACCTTGTGCAGGTCAACCCAGACTCTTCTCAGGTTTGGTTCCACGCTGGTGGAATGACCTTCCAAGTGCAACCAGATCAACTGATACCCTCTCCACCTTCAGGAAACTCTTGAAGACCCAGCTCTTCCAAGAATATCTCCTGGAGTAAACTTTGAGAATGCACTTAACAACTTATACTTCATTTCTCTTTTATACTGCAACTCAAAATAGTCCAGTTCTATGTTAGCAATATGCACTCTTTGTTAGTTTCTTTATTGTGTTGTAGCTTGAATGTTTATCCTCTTTTTGTAAGTCGGGTTAAAGTTTGGATAAAAGCGTCTGCTAAATGCCTAAATGTATGTCATGTAATGTATGCAAATGTGTGAGGTAGAGACAGAGTGTGTGTGTGTGTGTGTGTGAGAGCAAGAATAAGTGCATGTGTATGGGTGTAAGAGAGTAAGTGTGAGTGTGTGTGTGTGTGTGTGTGTGTGTGTGTGAGTGTAAGAGAGAGAGAGAGAGAGAGAGTGTGTGTGTGTGTGTTTGTGTGTGCATGGAAGAGGGAGAGATCAGATACGATTCTTCGGTCATTTGTGGAGTGTATTTCTCACTGGTTGTCCTGCCGGGAGGTAGAATGTGTGTGTGTGCGAGCGAGAGAGAGAAAGAGTGTGTATGTGTGTGTGCTGTTTGAGTATCAGTGTAGTGAATTAAGAGAGCAGATAGGTTCTGGTACACTGCTCATGCAGATCAGGTGATGTGTGTGTTAGCAGAGTGGAGTGTGTGTCCAGACTAGTTTCAGTTCACTGCTGCTGTTGAGTGTGTGTACTGCCAGACCACTGCAGAGGAGGAGACAAAATGAGGTGTGTGACCACATTCAGCACTTGTGTGTGTGTGTATGTGTGTGTCTGTGCGTGTGCGTGTGTGTGTGTGTGTACGTGCGTCTGTGCGTGTGTGGGTGTGTGTGTGAGTGTGTGTGAGTGTGTATGTGTGTCTGTGCGTGTGTGTGTGTGTGAGTGTGTATGTGTGTCTGTGCGTGTGTGTGTGTGTGTGTGTGTGTGTGTGTGTGTGAGTGTGTATGTGTGTCTGTGTGTGTGTGTGTGTGTGAGTGTGTATGTGTGTCTGTGCGTGTGTGTGTGTGTGTGAGTGTGTGTGTGTGTGTGTGTGTGTGTAAGTGGGTGTGTGTGTGTGTCTGTGCGTGTGTGTGTGTGTGTGTGAGTGTGTGTGTGTGTGTCTGTGCATGTGTGTGTGTGTGTGTGTGAGAGTGTGTGTAGTAGAGTGCTAGAGTACAGTTAACTGCCCAGTAAGCAGCTGTGGGAGAAATCACAGACAGCTGCTGGGTGAGGCCGTGTGTCCAGTTCCGATGTGTTCCTGGTCTCTGGTTCCTGGTTCTACTCCAGTCTCAGCTGCTGGGGGAGGCAGTGCTCCGGTTCTGATGTGTATATGGTGCGGTTCTGATCTGGTTCCAGCCACTGGACAAGTCGTGTGCTGTTAGGAGAGGAGCTCCTGCCTTTCTCTCTCTCTCTCTCTTTCACTCTTTCTCTCTCTCTCACTCACTCTCTCTTTCACTCTTTCTCTCTCTCTCTCTCTCAGCAGCCATATGTTTGATGTGGTTCAGTCCAGTGTGTGTGTGTGTGTGTGTGTGTGTGTGTGTTGTCTTGTGTGTTGAATGCTTATGTATGAAAACAACATGGAGAAGGAAAATCATTTATTTTAGCAAAATGAGCCCACAGGGTGATTACAAAAGATGATCCAAAAACAGTGTCCAATAAGAGCCCACCAGGGATTAGGGCCTTCACACAGAGGACAGGGATTAGGGCCTTCACACAAAGGACAGGGATTAGGGCCTTCACACAAAGGACAGGGATTAGGGCTTTCACACAAAGAACAGGGATTAGGGCCTTCACACAAAGGACAGGGAATAGGGCCTTCACACAAAGGACAGGGATTAGGGCCTTCACACAGAGGACAGGGATTAGGGCCTTCACACAGAGGACAGGGATTAGGGCCTTCACACAAAGGACAGGGATTAGGGCCTTCACACAAAGGACAGGGATTAGGGCCTTCACACAAAGGACAGGGATTCCAGAGATGGCGGCTTGTGCTCACTGCTCTCTTGATGGACTGAACACTATTAAAAGTAGCAGAAAAGATCACATACTATTCTTTGGCCAGCTGTGGAGTTGCTCGATGGTAGAGTGTGTGTGTGTGTGTGTGTGTGAGTGAGAGAGAGAGAGAATGTGTGTGCACCACTGCACTTGATCGAATCACCAGCACACCTGTACAGGGAAACACACACGCAAACAAAGAAACTACTGCCAAGGACGAGGCCTAGATCTATCTATCTATCTATCTATCTATCTGTCTATCTATCTGTCTGTCTATCTATCTGTCTATCTATCTATCTATCTGTCTATCTATCTGTCTGTCTATCTATCTGTCTATCTATCTATCTGTCTATCTATCCAACTGTCTATCTATCTATCAATTTCTCTACCTATCTAGTGTTCAGTGTGTCTATTTTTTACTGTGTGTGTGTGTGTGCGTGTGTGTACGTCCTACTCAGAGGTCAGAGAAAGGTGAGTGTGTGAAAGTTAACTCAGTGAACCTGGTGGATTACAGCTGATCAACTAGTGAACAACCAGTACGAGTCATTTCACACACACACACACACACACACACACAAAGACACACACACAAACACGCATTCCTCTTTCAGAAAAAAAATCAGCTAAACTGCTGCGACTTTTAAAGTTGGAAAGTGTGTGTGTGTTTATATGAGAGAGAGAGACAGTGTGTGTGTGTGTGTGTGTGTGTGTCTCCAGGCGCTTTGTGGTGTGTTGGTGCTGGCTGGCTGCAGATGATTCATCAGTGTGACAGCACTGCTTCTGTTCTGCCCTCTAGGAAGTGTGCCATGCAGTGTGGCATTTAAACAGCCTGTGTGTGTGTGTGGTGTGTGTGTGTGTTTGGCTAAGGGAGGATGCCTTTTCACACCCTTCTGTTTGGGCTGTTGATCTTTAACTACCGCCAGAGTCCCCATGGGTGAGATGAGGTGAAGTGTGTGTGTGTGTGTGTGTGTGTGTGTGTGTGTGTGTGTGTGTGTGTGTGTGTGTGTGTGTGTGTGTCTCTCCTGTCTGTCCAGCCTGTCTGCTTGTTTTTGTCTCCTGCTTGTCTGTCTGCCTGTTGTCCCTGTCTGATGCTTAATGGTTGTTCTTGTCTGTCTGTGTGTCTGTTGTTTTTGTATGTCTGTTGTTCCTGTCAATCTGTCTGTCTGTTGTTCCTGTCTGTCAGCATGTCTGACTGTTGTTCCTGTTTGTCTGTCTGCCTGTCTGATGACTGGTCTTTGTTCTTACTCATTAGAAGAAACTGTGTGTGTGTGTGTGTGTGTGTGTGTGTGTGTGTGTGTGTATTGTTCTTACCTATCATCAGAAGTGTGATGCTGCAAGTCAGCGTCACAGCATCACGTGAGTTACACACCGGTGGGGACGCTGTTTGAATGTGTTCTTGACTATGGACAATTAGACGACATGTATCACACTGTTTTACAAACATGACCATCTTATATTACGTGATGGTAATTTTGTGCTTGTTTTAGCATCTCCCGTGAGGGCTAAGGAAACGTTGTGGAGATGTTAGGTGAGTGCACGCACCAATGTTGTACCAATGTTTT
>PYXC01001629.1:270000-272500 GCA_015244755.2 Tenualosa ilisha
CTCTCTCTACCCCCCTCTTTCTCTCTTTCTCTCTCTCTCTCTCCTCTCTCTACCCCCCCTCTTTCTCTCTTTCTCTCTCTCTCTCTCTCTCCTAGCCTGTGGCTAAGCATCGGCTGCTAAAGCGACAGTCATCGCTGTGACAGGGAGGAAGTCAGGTGGAAAACAGCCGCACACACACACACAAACGCACGTGCACACACACACACGCGCACACACACACACGCAGGCGCGTACACACAGACACACATACATAATTGGGCTGAGTGTAAGAGTGGCCTTGCCATAACCCCATGCACTCAGGAAACCTGCTTTTAAGAAGCAAACTCTCTCCACTCACTCTCTCTCTCTCTCACTCACACACTCACACACATACACACACACACACACACACACACATACATACACACATACACACACATTTACATTCTTTATCTCTCTTGCGGTCTTTATCTGTCCACAGCAACACAACAAACACTACCCCTCCACATAGACATACACATACATTGGTAAAACACACAAACACTTTCTATCGTTTCACTACTAAACTATTTCTGTGTGTGTGTGTGTGTGTGTGACACAATGCCTTTCTTTACTTTCAAACAGAGAAAGGCATTTGTCTTAATGTAGATACTGACTCGTCTTAGATGGATTGCTCAAACTTCCAGGCATCATCAATCCATCTCAGATATCTGAGTGATGTGTACGTGTCATCAAAGAGTGACACACCCACCTATTTTCTGACTTTTAAATTCAGGTGACATTGGGGTTCCTCACCGTGCTCATCCCTTAGTCTGACAGCCCTATTAGTCTTCAAACATCAAACACACTTTTATGCAGCACTGAAGGCTAACGCTGTTCTCTCAGCATAAGAGGGACATTTTGGGATGTATAAGCTATTTTTATTCATATTTTGTGTGTAAGTTCAGAAGCTGTGTTCAACAGACACACCAGAGAGGCGTGGTAAGTTCAGATGTTTAGCATGTACATCACTTCCTGTGGGTGGGCCGGATTAATGATGCGCTGGCCACTCCCAGTGATGATGTCCCAGTACCCCTGTTCTGAGAGTGCTCCTTTTCGAGTGCAAGGCAGAGTCACATTCTCCTCATAAGCTAAAACATTTTTAGAAAATGTGGTTAGACGTACATAACTGACTCATTGGCATTCAGCTTCCAGACACACACACAACCCCAGACAGTGTGACCAAAGAGGTGCTGAGATCTACCTGCAGTTTGCCCTCAGATCCTCCACCAGTGGCTCCAGTGAGGGTTTTGTGTCCAAGACCAGAATGTAGTTACTTAGCCTCCAGTCATATCAGTAGAGATGTAGGCTGCTCCCATACCCCAGACTAGAATCCAGGTTACACAGTGCTATTCTATCCTAATGGCTCCCATAATGGACAAATCTCCCAGCAAACTCTACACAGACAATAAGCTTAAAGCTTCTTTGTTCTCTGATGCTTCCCCCTGTCCAGCCTACAGCCCTGTAGATTCCACTGGCGGACAGAGTGAGATAGGACATTTTTAAATAGAATTCAGAGGATCTGGAACCTTCCACCCCAAATGCATTAGATATCAACCTCTCATCTGTGTGTGAGCGTGCGGCCAAAGACTGATCACCTTCTCTCCCCTGTGCAGCGCAGAGACATCCACACTGGGAGGCCTGGGTATAAATTTAGCACATCTTCCTTGTCGTTCAAATATGAGAAAAGTGTTTGGACTGAGGTGGGACACAGCGATGAAAACCAGCAGGTGCGTGTGTGCGCACGTGTGTGTGTGCACGTGTGTGTGTGTGTGTGTGTGTGTGTGTGTGTGTGTGTGTGTGTGTGTGTGTGTGCGCGTGCGTGTTTGTGTGCTTGTATGTCTACATTTTCTGTGTGTCTGGTAGAGTAGAGGAGAGTTACTTTATTAATCCCGGAGGAAATTAAGGTGTCCAGCAACATATACATCATACACACACCTCACATGTACACATATACATCATACACACATCTTCCATATACACATATACATCATATACACATCTCACATGGACACATATACACCATATACACATCTCACATATACATCATATACACATCTCCCATATACACATATACATCATATACACATCTCACATATACATCATATACATCATATACACATCTCCCATATACACATATACATCATATACACATCTCCCATATACACATATACATCATATACACATCTCACATATACATCATATACACATCTCCCATATACACATATACATCATATACACATCTCCCATATACACATATACATCATATACACATCTCACATATACATCATATACACATCTCCCATATACACATATACATCATATACACATCTCCCATATACACATATACATCATATACACATCTCACATGGACACATATACATCATATACACATCTCACATATACATCATATACACATCTCCCTATACATCATATACACATCTCACATGGACACATATACATCATATACACATCTCACATA
>PYXC01001629.1:277500-283911 GCA_015244755.2 Tenualosa ilisha
AGAAAGTGAGATATTTATTTAAAATGTATTTATTAAAATTGGCAATAACAGCACTAAGAACCTGCTACCAAAAAGGCCTATCTTCAGAAGCCTCATAGCTAATAAATACACGGATAAATAAACAAATAAATAAATAGATAGATGGATAATAATACCTTTCACAGTATGTCTGGGTAGATCACTGCAATCATCTTATTCGTCAAGCTCTTATCAGTTGAACAGATGATGTTATCTGCAGTATGCTAGTTAGCTATCCTAACTACCCAGTATGCTAGTTAGCTATCCTAACTACCCAGTGCTCTTTTTGACCATCACATGTTGTTTGATGAAGTGAACTTTACACCTCTAAAGCCAAAGAATGGAAAAGTGTGTGTGTGTGTGTATGTGAGCGTTTGGGGTGTGTGTGTGTGTGTGTGTGTGTTTGTGTGCGTGCGTGTGTATGTGTGTATGTGAGCGTTTGGGGTGTGTGTGTGTGTGGGGGGGGGCTGTTGAGGGAAGGTCAGGACAGGTGAAATATTGATTGAATAGATTGAAGTGTGACCTAATGAGGTGGTGGTGGTGCTGATGAAATGTGTGTGTATATTTGTGTGAACGTTGTGTTGATGTGTGTGTCTGTGTGTGAGGTGGTGGCAATGCTGATGTAAATTGCATATGCTTGTGTTTGGAGACAGCGGGACCTGAATATGTGTGTGTGTGCTCTGTGAATGTGTGTGTGTGTGTGTTTGCATGCTGTTGGGCTCTATGTGTGTTTGTGTGTGTGTTTGTGCATGTGGTGCATTAAATTATTCATGCCAAATGGCCAAATGAAGAACGTCTCTAAGTTTGACTTACAAGAACAGCACAACTAATGGAGACATGGCTTTCTCACACACACACACACACACACACACACACACACACACACACACACACACCATTCCTCCACATCAGAAAGCACACTCCCACACACACACAAACCATAACAGACAAGACACACACACTATTATCCCCTAATGCACAACATGAAACACACATGCACACACAAACACACACACACAAGCACACACACACAGACCCCCCAGCCACACACACACACACCACACACAAACACACAAACGTACACACACACACACCACTGCCCCCCCTCCTATAATATCTCTGTATATACAGTATATGAGTATTACAAATATTTAAATATATAGATATATATTCAGACATGACTGATAAAATGTGCCTCCTCAGTCCTCATCCACAATCATCTCTGCTGTCATCCCTGCCCCCCACTGACTGACTGACTCCTGTCACCCACTCCCCCGGGACTCTCTTTTCAGCGGCCCCATGACTGACCCCTCCTGAGAATGACACAGTCAAAATGGACCCTCTCACGCCCACGATCAATCCCATGCCTTGACGTTAATTCTATACCTGGCTGCTACTACACTGTCCAGCCATAACTTTCGATGTTGTGACACAATATTTTGGAACTATTATGATGCTCAGCTAAAACCACGGACAACCTGTAGTCTGTCATGGTTCCTGCTGATTGTACCTTACCTGCATGGCCCCTGGCAGCTGGGTTGCCCCCTGAGCCGTGGGTCCGTCCAAGGATTCTTCTAACTACCACAAGGGAGTGTTTCCTGCCCCTGTTGCTCTTGGGTGCTCCTTGCTGTGAAGCGCCATGAGACAATCGTGTTGTAAAAGACACTGTATAAACTAGAGAGGACACACACGCACACACACACACACACACACACTCACACAGCTGTCCCCTCTCCCATGACATCTCTGCATATTAGACAACATACACACTGTCTCCCTTCCCATCATCCTTTTATAATGGTTATCTCCACGCACACACACAGACACACACACACACACACAGCTGTTTCTTCTCCAATAACAGCTCTGCATATCAGACAGGACACACACACACACACACACCACCGTCTACCCTCCCATATCGTCCTTTAATAATAATCACCCCCAAGCACACACACACACACACACACCACTGTCTGCTCTCCTCCGAATAAAACTCTCTGTCCCTCATCTCTCTCTTCCTTTTTCTATTCATCCCTCTCCTCCTCTTTATCCCTGCTCTGTCTCTCACTCTCCTCCTCTCTCTCTCTCTATTCAACCCTTCTCTCTCTCTCTTTCTCTCTCTCTCCTGTTTGTGTGTTTGTGTGTGTGTGTGTGTGTGTGTGTGTGTGTGTGTGTGTGTGTGTGTGTGTGTGTGTGTGTGTGTGTGTGTGTGTGTGTGTTCATTTCCTCTGGCCCTCTCTATCACAGGCTGGTAATAACCTTGGAGGGATGTTGGGAAACATTGTTGACAAATTAAAATGGCCTCCTCTCACTTCCTCTATCAGCTCTTCCTCCCTATTCTTCTTCCTCTCTTTTCCTCTCCCCCCTCTTTTATCTCTCTCTCTCTCTTCTCCTCTCTCGAATCTTCTGTTCTCCCTCTCTTGTCCTCTCTCGAATCTTCTATTCTCTCTCTCTTCTCCTCTCTTTGATTCTCTCTCACTCATGTCCTGTCTTCTTGTCCTCTCCTCCACATCTCTCTGTTCCTCCTTTTTTCCCCTCTCCACCTCCTTTCCTCCTTCTCATCTCTCTCCACCTCCTATTCTCTCTCCTCTCCTCTGCTCTCTTCACCTCCTATCCTCTCTCCTCTCCTCCCCTCCCCTATTCTCCTCTCCTCTCTCCAACTCCTCTCCTCCTCTCCTCTCTAAACCTCCTCTCCACCTCCTATCCTCTCTCCTCTCCTCTCCTCTCCCCTCCCCTGTTCTCCTCTCTCCTGTAAGAGTGGAGGCTACACCATGCAGGTCGATCCTCCAATTGGTTTTGATCGCTGCGAGCATTAACGGCATTCCGTGCCGCGATGCCGCGTCGGCTGCAGCCACAGCGATGGCTGCTGTGCCCAGTAATAACGGTGAGATGGCAGGACATTCATCGGCTGGCACACCGGCACTCCCGATACCCTCTTAGGAGGGTTTGATCAGTTTGATTGGAGATGGATCAAAGCTCCTGTGGGCAGTGCTGACAGCCACAGAAACGCTTCATCAGCAGACAGACCCACTCCAGCCCTCACCTCTGAAACTCTCTCTCAGCACAACCATCAACACAAGCCTTAAGAGCCTCTGCACTGGGGCCCCCAGCCAGTGGTGGAGGGTCCAGGTTTAAAGTCATATACTGTAGTTGATATACTGTTGCTATTACTGTAACAAACACAGTGGCCAACCACAGGAACACTGAATTAGGATCAATAGTGGGCAGCCATTGCCTTTCATTACATCTAAACAAAAGCAATAGAAAAACAACACAAATCCCCATCGAACCACACAAACAACACAAATAGCCATCTGAACACAACCAACATCAAATAAACTCAAAACTCGCACTCAAAATCTTTTCTAGGTGGAATAGAATGCAGTCTCATTCTAACTCTCTGATCTCATTCTAACTCTCTGATCTCATCTAACTCTCTGGTCTCATTCTAACTCTCTACTATTGTCTCATTCATCTTCTGGTCTCATTCTAACCACTCTGGTCTCATTCTCTCTCAACTTTCTCTGGGATGCGATGAGAACAGCCAGTGAGAGCTTCGTCTTATTGGCCGAGTGTATTTACACACAAAAGAAATTTGGTCTCTGCATTTGCCCCATCTTGAGTTAGTGTAACACAGGACACACTAACCCAGGGCAGAGGGCCACCTGCTCCAGCGGCACCCAGGGAGCAGTGGGCCTCCTGCTCCAGCGGCACCCAGGGAGCAGAGGGCCTCCTGCTCCAGCGGCACCCAGGGAGCAGGGAGGCGTTTGCCTGAGGGCACTTTCCAGTTCCAAGCCCGGGGTCCAGACCAGTAGGCCACGACTGTCCCATCCTACAGCCCTGCAGCTAAGGGCTGCTCTAAATGCAGATTTCTACAGGTGTATTTACAACAGCGGCAGCTTGGATTTGAACCCACAATTTCCAGGCTCCTAGCATGCAGCCAGTTCCTTAACCGCCCCGCCCACCATGACCATGTCCCGCCCCGTCCCGCCCCCGTCCCCGCCCCCCAAATGAGACCAGCCAGAGCTCAAAGACTGCTGCACTGCCACTGTAAGGACATAACACCCTTACACAGTGATCCAACAAGCACCAGATTGTGTGTGTGTGTGTGTGTGTGTGTGTGTGTGTGGTGTGTGTTGTGTGTGTGTGTGTGTGTGTGTGTGTGTGTGTGTGTGTGTGTGTGTGTGTGTGTGTGTGTGTGTGTGTGTCATTAAGGGAAAAGCACAGACATCCACACACACAGTGACAGAGGGATCTCTTGGCTCTGGAGCTGCTGCCCCTCATTCAGTACATTAGAGGAGTTGAACAGCAAACAGGGAGGAACAAGGTCCCATCCCAGCGTGCTGTAGGATAAGAGTCCCAGCACAAGGGAATTATGCAAACAGCTGGGTGCCTCACCTCTGCCGCACACACAGACACAGCGTGGCCAATGGGCTGTAATCCAGGAGCAGTCTCAGTTATTATGAGCTCTTATTAAATGAACATGAATTACAGACCCCACGCAGTATTATTCAGGGCAGACACCCCAGTATTAGCGATAGCCTAGCGGCAGCTGATGCTGAGTACTGATACTGTTAGCGATAGCCTAGCGACAGCTGATAAGATTAGCGTTAGCGGTACGCTGCGCTAACAGCTGTAAAGGCTTTAAAGCCCCCCCCGCACCACACACACCACACACACACACACACACACAGAAACATGTTAATAATGGCCTCTGAACAGTGACTACTCTAAGAAATAGGTGTCTGCAGTCCAACAGTGGACTATACATGCACACACACACACACCTATGCTCACATACAAGGGAAGTGAGTATTGTGTGTGTGTAAAGGGTCTCAACTCTGGAGAAGGCCGTTATCTGTCTTGATCTATCCTGTTGCCACTGGGCACAGCTCTCCATCATAGGATATTACACACACACACACACACACACACACACACAAGGGATTTGCACACACTCTCAAGCAGCACATACAGTACACACACCTACACACACTTAAAACAAATGTATGATGGTACAGCCACATTCTGGTGGACACAAAACAATCTCACTGATGAATGAACATGAATGGAGTCCATGTTACTGTCCCAGCCACCCATTTATACAGACATGCTGACAGCTAACACACACACAACACACACACACACACACACACACACACACACACACAATGGATAATTCACACACACACACACACACTCACACATAATGCATAATACACACACTCACACATAATGCATAATAGACACACACACACACATAATGCATAATACACACAACACCCATTCACGTTGAAAACATGCCTCCCTTCCTTCAGTCTCTCCCTGTCCCTCTGGTAGAGATGAAAATCATTCATCAATGCCGCTTCAACCAGCGCAGATCACTGGATGGATACTCACAGCAGTGTGTGCGTGTGTACGTGTGTGGTGTGTGTGTGTGTGTGTGTGTGTGTACGTGTGTGTGTGTGTGTACATGTGTGTGTATCCTGTGAATGATGGGGCACTGGGGAGAGGACATTCCTGTGTCTGAAAAGCCCATCTTTCACTCGTAAACCAGCTGCAGTCACAGGGTAATGGTGATTGGTTAGTTCCTGGTCACAGGGTTATGGTGATTGGTTAGTTAACAGAGTTATACTGATGAAGATTGATTGATTGATTGATTGTTGATTGATTGAAGTCAAAAGTCATTTGCCGAAGTCAAAACTTATTAATGAAAAATTCCTTTCATGAACATGCAGACAGTCAGTCAACATTTCAATATGGGTCATTTTCTAAGTGAATTATGTATGTGAGCACCTAACACATCTAGTACAGACATGCACCAAGATCGTGTTTGGGTTTTTAGTCTGGAGAAAGGCCTTAATTGGGTCACAACCAGCAATTCCATGCAATCTGCATACTACATGTACACTGCAGTCTGTCTCATGAATCATGTCACATGATTATATGTAGTGTTTCACTGAGGGCCTGCATACACTACCTGTATCTAACATCTATAATAATGCATAACATAATGACTATGTTTGCATGCACTTCTAGTATCACTTGACCCATTGTTGATAGCAGTTGGATATACGGTGTTTACATACGCTCAAAGCCAGGACAAATATCTGGACAGAAGTGCATACTCTCCGGCAAAGGGCTGCATTAAGATGGGGGGGTAGATGGATGAACAGAGGCAAGGAAAAACTCCCTTGTCCAAGGAAGAAATCTTGAAACCTCGGATGGACAGATCCACGGCTCAAGGGCCAACCCAAGTGCCAGGGGGCGTGCAGGAAGAGGAGGAGCAGTCTTGAGTGAGCAACTGTAGATCTGTGTGTCATTGATGGTCACTGATGACGTCGTGCCTGACGTCTACGGCTCAGCTGGCTCTCCGCGGTGTCATGGAAG